>VMDR010032695.1:0-11621 GCA_007922815.1 Macrotus californicus
AAGTGTGGTATGAGCAGAGAAAATGATATGGAAAGAAAAGAGTACTTTTGGGCTAATAAGGTGCAGAAAAATTAAATTATTGAGTGAAGTACACTTGAAGCAATTATAGGACAGGTCATTCCAAATGTTGTAGAAAACCCATTAAGGGCTTTTCACACAAAAAATTGCGGTCCAGAAGGAACTTTCAAGGCTGAGATTGAGCATAAACCCAACTGGAGAATTAAAAGAAAAAATGATCAGAGTGAATACACCTTGTGAATGAACACATGACAAATAAATGAATGCAATGGAAAGGTAACCTTAGGAGTCGTTCAATCTTCAAAGGGCTTTGCTGTTGTTTTGTTTTGATTTTAATAATTTTAAAATGAGGCCACTTTGTAGACTTAAGGCAAGATACCAAGGGGATGGAAAAATTAAGGATGTTGAGTAAAAGGAATAACTAATGTAGAAGTTTTGATATAAAATACTTGTGAAAAAAAGGAGAGACCACAATTTTCCCCTTACACTTCATAACTGAACAGTAGCTACACTGAAGGCTCCATCTTCAAAATATAACCCAGAATCTGACCATTTCTTACCTCCTGCATTTACTACTTTGGTCTAAGACACCATCATCTCTTACCTTGAAAATTGTAATAGCTTCCTATTCCGGTCCTGCATCTGTCCTGACTTAGAGCCCCCTCCCACAGGCACCCTCCTACCATGGTGTGTTGCCTTTGCTATGGCCATTTCCTCTGCCTTCAACGTTTTCAAAAAAAAAAAAATATATATATATATATATATATATATATATATATATATCTCCTTAGATACCTTCTATCTTTTCCCAAAGGTGACTTTCTCAACATAATCTACCAGGACTACCCTATTTTAAAATGCAAATATGACCCATTTTTCCTGTTACCATCTCCTACTTTTGTCTTATCCAACATAATTTATATTTTAGTTATTTGTTTTATTTACTATCTTTTTTCCTCCAGTAGAATCTTCAAAAGAATGTAAACTCTACAAAGGCATGGATTTTGGACTGTTTCTTCACTGCAGTCTTTACACTGCCTGTGATGCCGCCATGCTAATTACAGGTGATATTGTTGAATGGATGCACACATGAATGAGTGAATAAAAGGAGAACCAAGTTATGGGGAAATTTTCAGATGGGAAGGAGGAAAGATTAGTAAGCTCATATTAAATGACATTAGGTCTCTGGATTAAGCTGGAGTGGGATGATGGTAGAACTGGTGCAGCCTAAGTTTTGTGAGAGTATGGATGGAAAAGTGAAATAGCTACTTTGTGCAGGAAATGTATGGAGTGAGCAAAAAATATGGGGGAATGACTGGCAGAGAGTGAAACACTGAAACCAGGAAGTTTGTATAAAAGATATTAATTTAAAAAAAAATTGCCCCTCCTTTGCACGGCCACATTCTTAATAATAAACTGCCTCCTCCTTACCTTGAGGAGGTAGGTCTTGATTAGGTAAGATGATAATTGTAACTCAGTAAACCAGTTCTTCTGGAGATTTCTAAGAACAATTTTTTTGTTTTAGCTGGGAAACACGATCCTTTTTGCTCTGGACGGTGGTCTGGATGTAATACCTGAAAATGCTATGACCATGTTATTTTGCAGGCATGAGAGAAGCAAAGCTAACATTCCAAAAGTTTGAAAAATTAAGGAATGTAAGTTCTGGGCAATGTCTCTGAACACTGAATTAGCCTTCTTAACTTTAGAACTTCTGTTGATATGAGATTAATTTCCTTATCATGTAAACCACTTTGAACTAGATTTTAGATTCTCTGATACCAAATCCTGCCTCTTACTTTGCTTTTGTCACTTTTTCTACACAGGATGAGGCTACGAATTTCCAAGGCCATTTATAGCATTACTTCGATTTGGATATTCACAAGTTGTATGTGTGTGTATTTAAGAAGACCCTAAAGGAGCAACTTACTGACAAATAATTTAGCCTCACGTAATTGGTTTTGTTTTTCAAAATATTGTTCCTTCTTATCCACACTATTAGGGTCTTCATAGATTTAGATGTGTATAAAAAAAAAAGGGTAGATAGTCTGGGTACAACAAAGTCCTGTTTCCTCAATAATCTTTATTTGGAGAGTGCTGAGACAGGTGGCCCCCATAACCACGGTATGAATGCCACTGTTCACTTACCAGAAGCCATGCTAATTATAGTCATAGCTGGGCCATATTGTGATTTATAGGGGAAAATTATAAAAAAAATACATTTGATCAGTCTTTTATGGCCATGGTTCCTGGTCCACAGCTTCCAAACACCCTAGGAGTTTCCCAAGCATTGAGTCATAAAGTTGTCCTTCATGTTGGTGAATACATGGAGATGCGGGAAGTGAGGGGCATGTGGAGAGGATGTGGAAGCTACTATACCTCTTTCATATGGCTGTTTCTGAGTTTTGTCCTTTGATAATAAACTAGTGATCTAGTAACTAAAATAATTCTCTAAGTTCTGGGAGCCGCTCTAGCAAATTAATCAAAATGGATGATGGTGGGCTTTGGAGGAGAAGGGGGAAAGGGGTCTGTGGGAACCTCTGAGGTATAGCCAGTTGATCAGAAGTACAGGTAACAACCTGGACTTAGAGCTGGCATCTAAAGTCCAAGGAGGAGGTCACTGGAACCTCCAGCCTACAGCTTGTCAATCAGCACAGGTGGTAACTTGGGTTTAGGACTGGTTTAATCTGTGGGATCTGACGCTATCTCTGAGTACAGAATTGAGTTGAATTATAGGACACAAGCTGGTGTCAGGGGAATTTCATGTTGGTATGATGAAGTCTCCCCCCACCACATTGCAGTTGGATCCAGGAACCCAGACAAACCAGTTATTATGGCTTTAGCTTTGCATTCTCAAAGTGATTAGTTAGCAGAAACTATCACAAGTCAGAGCACTTGTAAGTAAACACTTTGATAAAGCTTTTGGTCACACATGTTTGCAGAATTGGCATTGGTTGGTATGTATTTATTTGCCAAAGATTTCTCTCAATTACCCTTCAAGTCACCAGACAAAGAAAATGTCAAGAAAAATTAAATGAAGAAAACAAGGCTCAGTGCCGTTATGTGCTTACTGTCCCTTACCAGTCAGTTATAGATCCAGGCAAAAGTGGTCCAGGCTCTTCTCAATGATGGTTTTAGAATTCCCTTTCAGGTAAAACTTCAGATCAAATGCCTATCGGTAGGTGATAGCTTAAAAATTACCCAGAAACAATTTCTAAGTTAAAAATGTATGAAGCTAAGTGCAGCACAGTGTATTTTATTTTCCAGATTTATTGCCACATTACCTTTTTGACTACCCTAATTTTGGATCCTGACAGTGATAAAGTAAGGAGAGAAACTGAGATATACATTTGAATACCATTTAAAATATTATAGAAGACTTTCTCATTACCATCTAATTATCTCAACACACTGAGTAGTGTGTTTACTATCCTTACCCTTTAGATAGGGAACCTGTGGCTTAGAAAGCTTCATAGTTTGGCCAATGCCCTGTAAATGGTAAGTCACAGAAGCAGGGCTAGAAACCGGATGTTTTACTTCCAAGCTTCATGTTCTTTATTAACAACCTCACTTTTTTATTCATTTTATGCTGAAAAAAAACTTATCCAAATAATCTTATCACCCATTTCAGAGACTGAACAGGTCATACATGAAGGAAATAGTGTGTGCTTAGTGGAGCTAGGCTTTGAGCACATTATAAACTTGTTTTTTTAAAGGTCAAGTCAGACCACACAGTGGTGAAGTGGAATGACCGCCCTCCAGGCGCTCTGCTGACCCGCAGGCAGACCGCCATGTCCACCCACACAGGGACACATGGAAATCTGAAGGCAGTAGGAGAGGTGTTGCTGAGAATTGCCAGGCAGTGTCAACGTGCGGGACACCGTGATATCAGGAGATGGACAGGATGAGGTGGTGGAATATTTCAGCGACCCTCAGTGTTACAAAGAGCTGAAAGGAAGCCCACATCAATCTTTCAAGTCCAACTGACCAAAGGAGAGTTCTAGAAGAAGACAGAAGGAAAGTCCTTACAGATCCTCAATTTAGAGGGAAAGAGTAACCTGATCTAGCTCAATATCACAAAGTAATATTGCCACTTAGTTCCTTATTTCAGTCTCATCTTTCACCCTCTATGTATCTATATGTAAGTGAATATATTAGAATGGTTTTCTACATGTTCCAGCGGATCTTGTGGTTTCTAGGTGCAGAAAAAGAGCTTCTGCCCAGACTTGAAATGTCAACTTGATTCATTCAAAGATTTCAGATTAAAAATGAAAATTGAGCATGATTAATGGTCCTGGAAGGTAATGTCAATAATGAATATAAGTTGCGAAAGTATCTAAGAAACTGCCAAGGAACGTATTACTCTGTCCTCTATAAAATAAAAGGAACGTAGAGGTTGACAGGTCGGGGAACAGTGTAAATGAACAATTAAAATGTACAGAATCAGCTATGTTGACCCAGGAATTCTATTCATACAAATTTATTCTAAGGAAATAGTTCAACAGCTGCTCACAGGCTCTGTACAAAGGTTTTTCCCTTCAATGTTATAGAAAATAGCGAGAAAACTAAACAAAACAAGAACAAACAAACCACCGGAGAATAGTTTAATAAATTGCAGCATAGTAATATTATGGAGATGTGTTACATTTTGTATTGAGTAAAGCCTTTCATTTTGCTTCTAGAAAATTCCCAAAACATGTATTTTAATGCCACTTATGTTGAGAACTTGTTTTCAGAAATGAATCATCTTAAGTCATTGCCTTTTCATTGTGTGCTTTTGCTCAGCTTTGCTGTTTGTTTCACAATCATTAGAAACCCAGTAAGATCCAGATTCAAAACTAATTCTAAGGTGCTTCACAGGCTTACACAACACCCTCAAAGGGGAACACTTTCCAGGGAGGAACAAAATGTTTCCCAGAGAAAGCTTCTCCATACCAGGACAGGGTCAGCCTAAAGAAACATTGTAGCAAAGCATTAATTAAAAGTTGCAAGCTTCTATTTTAAGAGTGAGGAATTTTCAGACAAAGTAAATTTTCTTCCTAAAGACAGAGGAGCCATTTTCCTAACACAAAGTTTTCCTAACGTTTCTGTGTGTGAACAGCTGAAAGAGCATTGAAGTCAGATCAAGATGGATAATAATGACAGTAAGAGCCAATGATTTCTGAGTACTTGGAAGGTACCAGACAGATTCTAAGTATCCAGATTTACTGAGGTAATCACTGCGACATCCCTGGGAGTTAGGTTCTGTTTTCACCCCTGTTTCACGAATGGGGAAGAACTAGGAGGCAGGGAGATAAAACACCTTGCCTGAGGTTCCTGGGTTGGTTAACCATGTGCATGTTGTTTCTCACCAAAAATGCTAGTTACAAGTAATGCCAGCTGGGCCATTTGTTGGGCCTGGTCCATCTTTAAATGGCTTAAAGCACGTAAGCAACTGTGCTATTTTCAAACCCTTTCCTTTTTCTCCTGATCTACTGGCTTGAGCCCCTCCCTACCTTTGCTCTTTTCTGACCCTTTCCACTCAAGTAGAGAGAAAGCCTGGTCCCTCCTGGGTATTGACCTTGATGACTGTTAACCCTCAGCAGCTTGACTTTCAGCCTGGGGTCTGTTGCAGCTCAAACCTCCGTGCTTCACTATGGAAGCAGATTCGCTTTGAAACTGATGGAGAATGAGAGCCCTTTCCTCAGAGCAATTTCTTGTAAGTCTCTGTTCTTACCTCTGTACTCACACTTGATAATCTTTTTCTTAAATAGAGCTTCCCAAATTGAATGAACTTTATATTTCTATTTTTTTAATAGAAAAGTGTTTCAATTACAATTGAATATCAATTAAGTTGATATTCAATATCATATCAGTTTCAGGTATACACATAATGGTTTGACATTTAGATACCTTATGACGTGTTCACCCCCACCTGACACAATACAATGGTATTACAATCTTATTGACTGCATCTCCAATCTGCACTTTACATCCCCATGACTGTTTTTTAACTGCCACCCAAACTGTATGAGCTTCAAGTATCACAGAACTTGTCTCTACCCCTGCATCTCATTTTCCCTTCTAGCCGATTATGCTAAGTGAAAGAAGCTAGCCAGAGAAAGACAAATATAGGATCTCACTTCTATGTGGAATCTAATGAACAAAATAAACTGATGAACAAACAAAATGGAACAGAGGCGTGGACACATGGAACAGACTGACAGCTGTTGGAGGGCATGGGGTGGGGGGCGGGTAGAGGACTGAATGAAAGAAGGTGAAGGAATTAGCTAAAGAATATATACGTATCACCCATGGACAAAGATTGTGTTGATGGCCAGAGGTAAGGGGGAGGAGGGGGAAAACGGGGAAAAAAATGGGAACATCTGCAACAGTAAAAATAAAGAGGAAAAAAACAGGAAAGAAAATAATAAATTAGCTATTACCAGACTTGTTAATGCTTTCTGAGTTACAATTGCCCCATCTGCAAAATAGAAATGTTGAGGATCAAGTCAGACAATTTATGTAAAATTCTTGATCTTAATAAAGTGCAAAATAATGTTCCTTTCATACCTGTCATTTTTTTCCTTACTAGTCATTTCTATAACCAGACAGGTTTTTCTCAGACAGTTCTAATATAAAATACTTTGCCTTGTTTTCGTTCCCCGCCCCCTGCCCCGCATGTCTCATAATACTGTTGAAACTGTGAGTCCTCATATAGGACATGTCCTGTGTCATCTCCATTAAATCTTGTGTGTTCATCTTTAATTTTTACTTCCATTTAGACGCAGCTCTCACGATCTGCTCGCTGCCACACCCTCACTCATGCTGCTGTGACTTAGGCTGGATCTGAAAATGCTATGGAGGTCGATGAAGCTGTTCTCTTTACCCGAGCCTTTCTCCCCTGTTGATCTTTAGTAGAGTCATAGTCTCTTTCTTCATAACACTTCCTATTACAAATTACCACTAGTCGTTTGCTCACTGGTTTGTTATCTGTCTCTTTCACTGGACTGTAAACCACCACGGCAGGGGCATGCCTGTTCTTTTCACAAGCACCCAGCACAGGACCTCGTGTACAGTAGCTGCTTTTATGCATGAGTGCAACTATGAGCATGGTAAAAGCAACTGTTTATCAAGGGCGAGGCAGTAAATTTCATCCAGACCTGACTCCTTCATCTAGCTGGCCTTCCTGTTCTATGGTACACAGAGGTTCCTTCAGCAATTCTTATGTCAACAAAGTTGTTTTGTTTGCCACTCTCCTTTCTTCCCCTAGTCTTTTCGCTGCAACTTTGTTGCTCCCGCCCCACCCTCCCACACAAGGTTTTTCCTTCTTTTTTCCATTCCTCTGTCTCTTGACTACTGAGGAACAAATCAAAAGTGTTTCCAAATTTTGCCAAAGAATCTTAGTTTCCCTCTCTCTCAGGTTTTAAAACCACTTGATTTTGATAAGACCAAGATGAGGTAGGGGTGGTAGAGGGAGGTTGGGGTATTTCTGGTTCCCGTATGTCTGTGAGGGGTGAGGTGAAGGGAGGGCATTTTCCTGTGACAGGTGCAGCTTCTGAGAGTGGGGATGACCCAAGGACAGGGAAGCCCTGGGGCTGATGAGTTGTGCTGAGCTTTCTTTACACTGGACAACATAATAAAACCACAAGTCCATGCCTAGTAACTGCCTTTCTACTTTCCTTCTATTCTTCAATGATACTATTGTTTAATAGTATTATTTTAATAAAGGAAATTATATTTCTCCTGGTTTAGGGACAATGTACTTTCTTATAGTCAACATATATTGTTAAGAGAGGGATTTACTGGTTTTGCCATTGCTAAGCAAATTCCACATTGCTCAGTGTCTATCACAATATGTTGAAAGTGAGATTGCTTTAATTTCATAATGGGAGATATCCAAAGAAACATCACTTACAAATTATTCTGTAAGGTCTTGTCTGTGGTAAATTCGCTAGTGTTTCTTATGGACTTATTATGTACCAGATATGGAACTAGGACTGGCATGCTGACCTAGAAATACAGGAATTTATCAGGGCAGAGTGTAATAAATTAATGTATGCTATTATATAGCATTATATATATATATGTACACATTCATGTATAACCACATACACTGACACACATATCTCTATATAATCATAAACTGACACACACATATATGGATATACAATAGGTCTTCAAATTTTTCTAAACTATTTCACTTCAGTTGATTTGAGATAGGCAACAAATCATAGTCATTAAGTGGACTGACCTTGGAATTAATTAACATGGTTTTGGTTTCCTAGCAGTACCACTAGGAGCTGTATGATTTGGAGTAACTTATATAACTTTCCTTAAATTTTCTCTTTGAATAGTGGAAGCGATGCCACTTAACTCACAGCACTGATGTTTTAAATGGATTTTCATGTAAAGAGATTTCACAAAGACACTATGAAGTAGGTACTATTTTCATCAACATATTACAAATAAAGAAAGTGAGCAAGAGTCATGAAGTATCTGCTCCCAGTCACAGCAAGGCCAAGCCGGGGTCCTGAACCCTAAAGCTGGTACTCTAGAACATGAGGGGTAAGAAAATAATCAAAGTTACCAAAGGGGAGAGCAAAAGGGAAAAGAAAACTCAATTCAGAAAACAATAAAAACTCCAGGAGAAGCCAACAAATGGGGAGCAAAAGAGGAAGAGAAAACATGGCCTGTGTTAGGAGTTTTTACACACTTTATATTTTTATGTTTTTACAGAGTGTGAGGATGTTCTCAAACATCCTTAAAACCCTGAGGAAGGACAGTGATGATGTTATTTAAAAGAGAACTACAATTCACATAGCTGAGGAATGGTGATGTTGGGATTCAAAACTGGGTCCTTCTGATTATAAATAATATAGTCAGACACACATGGTGCATCTTCTTGATACTTAGCATAGTGCTTGGTTCTGTGGTTGACATAAGAAAATACACTGCACAGCTCTGAGCTCCTTGAGAATCCAAGAGCTGTCTTCGAATCTAATGGGGATGACATAAAGAGAGGACACTAAATCGGTGATGAAGAAACAACATCAACATGTGGCTAAGATGGAAAGATCCTAGGATTAAAATGGGAAATGTCAGGTGGATCTCGAACTGAACCTGGCATGACAGGCAGAAGCTCAGCTCACGTGCACAATCACTGTTTGTCGGCTGCATAAGTGATAGGAACAGTTAGTCCATTGAAAGGCACGGGGTTCTTTCTCTGTTACCTTTCCTCCTCACCAGACCTGTTAGAATTGAAGGCCTAAGTTCTCTCCTTTGTCGCTAGAGAGAGGTCAGGGTGCAGAGAGGGAAGGAGGGGAAAGCCAACAGGCCAGCTCACTGCCTTGCCTATAATTGCCACGTCAGGCACCACATCTGCAACCCGATGCCAACAACAGTGACTCAACTCTGGCAGGGCTCAATAAAGAAATGTGCTGAATAAAAGGAAGAATGAACGAAGTGAGGTGACAGATTATTTCAGGGAAGACCTAGGGAAATCAGAGAAGGGGAAAAACCCACCACAACCAGAATAAACACCATCATGTTATCCTTTCTCTGAGGCCTGTTCAGTGGCCTCTCCTGTAATTACTTCCTTTCTGTGCACCTGCAGTGCCCCCAATAGAGACTTAAAACAACTACAATTCTCTAATTATTTGCTTACATCTCTGGCTCTACTGTGAGGAGAGGCGTTATCTGGTGCATTCATCTTCATCTCTCTGGCGCCTAAAATATCAACTAGTTCATAAGAGGCAGCATGAGTAGTAAATTTTCAACAAATAGTACCTATTTATTATTCTGTTTGGGTACTAAGCATTCACATTCACCAAGCAGAGCATCTTGCTGGCCTATGAGTGACCAGTGCCCAACTCACCTCTTTTTAGCCCGCTTGTTTTTGTTGTCTGGTATACAACTTAGATCTTTCTACCTCCTGTGTAACTGTTCCTTTAATCTACTAAACTTAATCTTGATTCCATTTTCCATAACAGTGTCTATTGCCCCCTTGTGTCTCCTTGTGGAGCTGCCCGCTCACCCCTAGTTTGGTACAGTAGTTCTCCCTGGCCCTGTGAGGCTCTGCTGCCCTCTAGGGGGCCTTGCTCCTCACTTACTCCTCAGGACTGGTTTGCTCTGTGCTTGGCAGCCCAGTCCTTGGGTGGGATTGCCATGCTTGTGGCAGGGCTGCCAGTGCCCAGGGCTCCCCTGCCTGCTCCTGCAGTCCAGTTTATAAACCTGTGGCTATGTATGTAGTGGGTTTAGGAGTATGAAACTTGGGCAGAGCAAGCAAAGAAGGTCTCAAGAACTGAAATCCATCCCAAGTGGAAGCTTTCAAGAGGCTGCCATGGGGTCTCAGTGCTCTTGGTACCAATAGGATCCTCAGTTATGGGTGTCCCACTTGCGTCTTGGTGATTTACTCTGTGGCCTCCCGTAGCTACTACTGAGAGTTCTACTGGGTGAATGAACACTGATTTCCTTCTCTGCTTGGGCCTTTGGGAGAGAAGAAGCTTCCTCAAAGACATCAGTACTAAAATTGTTTTCTTTTTTTAAAGCCAAACCAACATCTGGTTACCATATCCACTGATGAAGACTCTTAACTCCACCTAATTTTACTTCTCTGTAACATTAGAACTATTGATCACTTCTTCATTTCCAATCATTCTTTTTTCGTTTGCGGCATCCCTCGTATTTGGGTCTTAAGGGTACTTAATACTGACATTCAGGACTTCTTGGTTTGGTTCTCAGCTTCCCCGTATGTACTTGGTCCCTGGGCCCTGCCCTTGGCTCTGCTAAACTGTACTTCACACACCAAGCTCTCTTGATCTTCAGGTCAGTTTTCTCAGCAGCTTCTTGGACTTGTTCACTTACATGTCTCTTACACATCTTGAATTTAACAATTACAAAACCAAATTTATCTTTCTTTAGACTTTCTCTCCTTTATCTTACCATTCCTCCATTCCAAATTTCTTCTAATTTAGTACTATTATCATCAAGTGTGGATGGCTCCCCCCAGCTCTTACTTTAATCTCTATCCTGGACTTCTTCTCTGAACACACAGTATGAACATGTCGAAAACTGACACTTGATTTTGCCCTCAGACCCCCCCACCCCAAGGCTGAGGGACACAGGTCCCAGTCCTTCCATCTCCACAGGTCGTAAAACCTGGGGCTCATCTTTAATTTCTCTCTTTCCTTTATTAAGTCTTACTTTCTATTTTAAATCATTATAATCTCTTACCTAGCCTGTCATAACGGATGTCTAATTTCTCCTTTTTCTTCTTTACATTCTATATTTTATTTTATCTACAGAAACCATAGGGATAGTTTTAATGTATGAATATGATCATGTAACTTCTGAAAACTTCCAAAGCTTCCCATCAAATTCAGGACAAAATACCAAATCTGTACCTCACTTTGTCTGATCCTCTAGTTCTGTCTACATTTTCTTCTCACCTTTCTGGACAAGTCCTCTGTCACATGACTTGCTTTATCATCAGTGGGTTGATCTATATCTATATCTATCTATATATATGAATATATTATGTATTGTGTCTTGCTGTTGTTACAATGGTATAGCTAACTGAATGTAGTTTGACTAAATAAAGCTTTCTTTATTTTAGAAAGATGTTC
>VMDR010032696.1:0-11625 GCA_007922815.1 Macrotus californicus
AGAGGAATTAAACACTGTTCAGGGTACAGAAATTTTCAGACCATCCCACATCAGGTTTTTTTAAATTGCAATTTCATTTCTTTGAAAATGAATACTTATGAACACATTCTAAAACAAAATAGTACAAAAATAATAACTATATATCCTATGTCTTGGTATTCCCTTTTCTGAATCATCATAAATGCAAAAACTTTGGTAAATAGTAGGTATTCAATAACTGCGGTCCAAAGCTGAATGATCCACATGATAAATACACTACTGATCTTTGACAGTCTAAGGAAGGACAGAGCTTCCATACCATAATTGCTAAGAAACTACAGGCTGTACAGAAAATAAAGCATAAAAACAATGTATACAGACTTGTTTTATTTTGGGGGGGGGGGAGTTAAATCACTAATTTTGCAGTCATCTGTCTGGAGAAGTAAATAAAAAAATCAAATTCTTCAGTCTTGAAAATCAAAAACTGAGTAAATATTATCAATCAAGAAATATTAAACACCTACTCAGCACTTAAATACTGTAAGGAAAAAATATGGCTTATTCCTATTGCTAACCAAAATGTCAATTAGTTATGCGGTCAAGGCAGGAAATCACGATGAACACCTAAGACAGTGTATCACGCTAAAACTCACAGTCTGAACATCTGCGGCTACTCAAAGGCATTACATAAGAAACCTGTACTTTACTTTTCGTCACCTTCCACTTGTATCTTTCAGTGTTTCTGCCATTTCATTTGATGCTAGTGTGAACAGTAACTCATTGAGAAAGCTAAGAGAAAAAAGGTAGCTCTATCCACTGGTGGTTTAAAAAAAAAAGTTCCATAAGAATAAGTGATTTTAAAAAAATGTATGAGGCTCATATCAACAGGATCAGGTAGTAAGAATGTTCTTATCTTCCCGTCCAAGGCTGTCTTTATTGTGAGGTAGATTGGTAAGATGGGAACAGGGAGAAAGAAAATTAGCAAAAGGATGAAATTACAGAAATTCCTATATCTGAAGTCCTCTGAGACTTCAAATTAATCATCTGTAATACTGTAATTGTATCATATGTGAAAATGTTTTGACTACAAAAACCTATGCTGTCAATGATTTTGGATGCTACTGAAAATTAGAAGTTAAGAAAGGAAAAGTAACACCAATTCACAAACTCCTCTGCAATGGGAAACTCCTCTATTATCACTTTGACCTATGGAAGAAGACATTTTCAGCATCAATTCCAAGATGAGGAAAAACTTCTGTCTTTTTCTCTACCTCCTCATAGACGCCACCTCATAACTGAAGTAGTAGTGCTAACTGAACCAAGCTGTATCCACAAACAGAAGAAACAAAATTGTCCCAGCCTCTCCTCCAGCTTCTCAGCCTGTGAAAGGATGGATGTTAGCTGGTCCAAATTTGTTAGGAGAGTATTCTGGGGGAGATAAAGGAAGTGCCACTTAACACTCAGGTTGCACCCACGCTTCTCCTCTGGGTTTATCCTCAGTAAAACTGAAGTTTTCACTCTCGTCTGTTCTCTGTTTCAATCGTTGTAGTAGAGGAAGGATGAGTAATTAGATATTCCATATTCCAACATCATGGAAAGCCTTTGTTTGTTGGTTTGTTTTAAGTTACTTAAATGTAAGTCATATAAATCACTCCCCCATAAATATCACTTCAAATGTAAAGAGGTGAACATATTTTTAAATTAAATCACAGCATCTCAGAGCTGAGTGGAACAGTAGCTACCAAGATGAATCTCAATATTATATAAAAAGAGCATACAACTACAATATTGAAAATTAATATATTAATTTCAGGTAGTCAATAGCACAGTGAGAAATGCAAGTACTTTTTTCAGTTGCTTATTTGGTACACTCTGATCTTATAATGTTATTGTGTCTGATGTATTTTTTTCAAGTTCCAATTCCATGGAACTGCTTGTATAAGTTACAACAAAAATTTAAGAGAAGCAGATATCACTGAAGGTTGAAGATGTCAACAAAGACTTGACTTGATAAAAAAAGATAAAGCCTAATCTCTACAGGATTGGGTATGTGAATAGTAAAAATAAGATAACTGTATTCTGAGTGAGGGCAGTTAATGTGAGCAAAGGCATGAAGGCAAGGAGACATATAGGTTTAACTGTAAAATAGAGGATAGTGACAAGAAAAATTTGTCCCAAAGACTGTCTAGCACAGAACTTTTTGCATAGTATTTTTATAAACTCCTTCTGGGAAGAAATGAACATTTCTGCTAAAAAAAGTTAATCCATTTTGGATGAATTTTAAGTTTAAGAAAGCTCTTCTGGGAACTTAGTTATGTACCTACTCAGCCAACTGTCAGTCAAGATTCAAAAGGTCTTGCCCTGGCTAGTATAGCTCAGTGGATTGAGGAACCAAAGGGTCAGGGCACATGCCTGGGTTGTGGGCCAGGTCCCCAGCAGGGGGACACAAGAGGTAACCACACATGGATGTTTCTCTCCCTCTCTTTCTCCTTCCCTCTCTCTAAAAATAAATTAAAATATTAAAAAAATATTTAAAAATAAGATTTAAACAGTCTTTAGCTAGGTATTCTTTTCTTGCTTATCTAACCACTCTTTTAATTGGTCTGGTTCATTCTCCTCCTTGTCAACAAGACAGATAAAACTTTGACACTTTTCATAACTAAATTTCTAAAGAGCTTTTTTTTTCTTACCAATAGAAAAATATAATATTCACCAAATCCTTTAAAAAAGGAGCAATGTGATCACAATTCTTTAGCATAAAAAAATGAAACAAGAATTTGAAAGTAAATATACTTATGTCCAGATTTTCTTCTCTCACAATGAAAAAATATTCAACCTGTCTTTTGGTTGCAGGTCCTTTTATTATGCTTCTCAGGATAATGGGTGGAAAAAGCTGCAGACCAGGAAAATGACAAAAAAAGTTAAGAATTACTACACTGGAAGAACAGAGAAATCTAGAAGGAGAAAAAAGAATAGATCCAGAGACCTAAGAAGGGTGTGCTTTGTTTGACAAAAAATCAGAGACAACATTTTGAAGAACAGCAACTTTGTGGACCACTGAGATGGGAAGGTCAGGAATGGGAAGGGAAGAATTTAAGATGGTTTTCTGGGTCTAAATACTGTATACTTAGTAACAATAAACCAACAGGTAGACAGTCATTTCAACTGCCCAACAGGCAAGGACAAATACCCTTAAATACATGTTAAATGTTAAGAAAGAACAAATAACTGCCTTATCATGTTAAGATAAGGCAGAGGAGGGCTGAAATAGACACAAATATAGAAAGCCGACATGTTATGTCTCATACACGGGCTCTTAGACACCTCTAAAAAATATGCTAAGGCGTCAACATTAACAATATATTCTTCCCCATTATTTTTAGGATACATAGTGGGATTGAAATTAAAAAAAAAAAAAACAGCCATTTTTATATCTAATTTCTTGGTATCTTTTGTGTGAAGTGGTAAGCAAAATTATAGTTAAGTTTAAAATACAAACAGTGAGCCAGATGAGCACTGGACTACTTACGATGGTCGATCCTCAAGAATCAGGGCAGTGGTAGAAAGTGGCTCAAATTCAAAATTCTTACGTCTTGAAGCCTGAGGTGCTGGTTTACAGGCCCTCCCTGTTCGTGCTTCGTACTCCTAGAGTAGATAAACATGAACTTTATGCAGACTTCCCCAATTTCCATCATATCCTAAATCTGTATCATTAACGATATTATGCTATAAAAGGGATACATACAGTTCACATATTAATCTGGGAAAATATCAGGCAGACAAAAAAAAGTCAATTTTTTTCCCCTGAAGCAAACTAACTTACAGATTTACATTGCATATAAAGTATCAAAGTGTGGTAGGAGAGGGGAAAATAGAACTAGATTAATGAGGTAAGGTTTTTAGGGAGATGTTCCTGATTGCCCTCTAAGGTACCAGCTATCCAAGTCCAGCTTTGAACCTACTTTCTAAACCTTCAACTGAATCAATGATGGAAATGTGGGCACAAAATAATCCCGTTGAAATGCTCTGAAGATCTTTGTCAAGGGTGACCCTGAACCTCTCACCAAATGCTAGTTTTGAATTCCAACTTACTTTGAATCTAACTGCTATGAATCTACCTACTTACTCTAAATTTAAACAATTCATCAATATATCTTACCCAGTAATATGTCCAAAGACTTAACATTTCACTAACATTAAGAAACTGCTCCTCTAGCAGTTCCCCCTTGTCCGCAGTTTCACTTGCAATGGTTGCATTACCCATTGTCAACCACAGACCAAAAATGTTACATGGAAAACTCCAGAAATAAACAATTTATAAGTTTTAAACTGCATGACTCTTGAGTAGCCTGATGGAATGTCAAGCCATCCCAGTGGGACATGAATCATCCCCTTTAGTCCTTAAGCTATCAAACTGCAGTCCCTTAGTAGTCTTCTACGTTATCATGCAGCAATGCTTGTGTTCACATAACCTGTCAGAAAGATCAATAACCAGCTTAACTGTTTGTTATTTCCAGAACCCACATTTTCCCTTTCTAAAAAAAAATAATTAAGCTAGTGCTTGCTCATCACCGGGTAACACATACAGTGTGGAGCAAAAGTAGGTCTGCAGTTGCTCCTATGGAAAATACAATAATTCATAAATAGAAAAAGGGGGAAGATGGTGGTGAGGCAGGTGGGTGTGGAGCCCAGCTCTCCCTGTGCCCAGCTGGAACACCTACCCAGTCTTCTGAGGAACAGAGTGAACAGCCAACGGAATCCCAGCTTATATGAAGTTTGGAGGCAAAAAATTGCAGAGAACATTGAAAAACAGATGGTGAAGGGAGTGCCCTGGGACAAAAAGGTACCTGGGATCTGCACAGGGACCAAGGCTGCTGTGCCCCTGGCCCAGCACCTGTGGCAGGATACAGGGAGGAGAGTTAGATCACCAGCTCCCTCCACTACCAGAGCAGGGAGGGCAGCCCGGCACCAGGAGGGAAGTGTGGGCCGTGTGGGACCCTGACTTGGACAGTCTCCAGACTGGTGGAAAAGTGGGGCTGTGTGAAAAGCTGTGTTCCGGCACAGCTGCTTTGTAAGGAATTCTCCAGCAGCTGCTGGTGTGCCCCGAGGGAGATTTCAGCTGCGGCTCGCCCAGAGTGAGTGGCGGAGGGGAACCATGCACCCTGCTAGTCTAGCACTGCACAACCAGAGACAGCAGCAGGGGAACCATGCGCCCCGCATGGAGACTGACTCATGCTGTGAGCAGCTGAGTGGCTGATTTGAGCCTGGCAGCTCACGGAAGACCTGGGCCAGAGGGCGGGAAACTGAATATTGCGACCCAAACCTGGTCTCCATCCTCTCAGAACCAGAGGAAGAAAGAATGGTGAAGCCCAGCACCCCCTTCCTGTGGCATCTAGGGAGACCAGCAGAACTCGCTGAACAGGTTTAAAGTCAGTAGGAGGCTTATTACTATCTTTATTTATTTTTTTTCTTTTTGGATCCTCTTTTTTCCCCCCTTCCCCTAAGTGAGAGTTATAAAGGGCCCAGAGACAGATCGAAAGGGGGAGCACAAGGCTAACCCCCAAAACCGAGAAACTGAGACAAATGTCACTTTGCTATCCCACAGAGTTGGCGTTTTATTGTGTATGTGTACTATTATTATCTTGCAATTATTTTTTACCACTTTTATTTTATTAGTATTTTTTATTTCTGTTCCTTATGTTTAGTTTTCCTCGTTTTATTTCCCTCTTTAATTGCATTGCTTGACTGGTTTTCCTTATTGTATTTTAATTTTCCTTCTTTCACTTCACCCGTGTTCCAATAATGCACAACTCTTGATCAGGGTACTTTATATTCTGGTTATCCAAATCGTATATTTCTTGTTATAATATTGTTGTTATAATACTACTGTAAATAACTGTTGTTCCATACAATTGTACATACTACACAGCAACCCTCCATGATCTTACCCACTTCAACTTTAATCCTGAGCATTATTATTGTTGTGCTTACCTCCATTCTCCCTCACACTACTTCTACTTTCTATCCTTCAATCTCACTATATCTCATCATCCAACCTTGCACAAGCACTCTGTTTTCTGGATTCAGCTCACAGTCATTCTCCCCTCTAACAAGAGCCTTATCTCCCTTCCACCTTTTATAAAAAGTGGCTAATTGGGGGAAATATCACAGTTAATGCTATACTTATCCAAAGAATCTCCTATCTCTTCTCTACTTGCTGGTACTTTAAATCCCATAAAATACTCTCCTGCTGTCTTAATCCATTTTGCCTACCCTCTGCCACTGATCACATACAAGAATAGGTGGGAGCTGTGAACATCAGTACACCTGCTGGAGGTAAAAAAACCACTAATAAGAGAACTACCAAAAGGTATAAACCCAAGTACAACAAGAGAGCCCACAAAGAACGGGCAACCCTAGAGCATTCAGTCAAGGAGATCAGAGACTACACCACTGAACCTCATAGAATTCCTACCATAGAAGTTCACCCTACAAAGACAGCTGGCAAAGTGAAACATCAGGAAGCACAAAAACCAAAAGGAGAAGAAGAAGAGCAAGGGATAGAACACCTGTTTGAAAAAGTAATAATGGAAAACTTCCCTAACTTGATGAGAGAAAAAGTCACACAAATCCAGGAAACAGAGTTCCAATCAAGAGGAACACAAGGAGGCCCACTTCAAGACACATCATAATTAAAGTGGCAAAATTCCAAGTCAAAGAGAGAATCTTAAAGGTAGCAAGGGAGAAACAGGAAGTAACATATAAGGGAGCCTCGATAAGGCTAACAACTGATTTCTTAATGGAAATGCTCCAAGCCAGAAGAGAATGATAAGAAATACTCCAAGTAATGAAAGCCAGAGGCCTGCAACCAAGATTACTTTACCCAGCAAGGCTCTAATTAGAATGGAAGGCCAAATAAGGAGCTTCCCAGACAAAAGAAGTCTAAAAGAATACACCTCCACCAAACCAGCTCTGCAAGAGATGCTAAAGGGACTGCTTTAAGAAAAGGAAGGAAAAGAGTGAAAGAGAGAGGAATACAGGTACAAAAAAATAGCAATGAATAAGTACCTATCAATAATAACCTTAAACATAAACGGATTAAATGGTCCAATCAAAAGACATAGAGTACCAAAAGGATAAGAAAGCATGATCCACACATATGCTGACTACAAGAGACCCACCTCAGAACAAAAGACCTACACAGACTGAAAGTGAAGGGCTAGAAACAAATATTCCAAGCAAATGGACAAGGAAAAAAAAGCCAGGATAGCAACACTCATATCAGACAAAACAGACTTCAAAAAAAGAGCCATAAAAAGAGACCCAGAAGGTCACTTCATAATACTCAAGGGAAGAATCCATCAACAAGACATAAACATTGTAAATATATATGCACCCAACATAGGAGCATTCAAATACATAAAGAAAATCTTGGAGGACTTCAAGAAAAATATTGACAGCAACACAATTATAGTAGGGGATTTCAACACCCCACTGTCAAAAATAGACAGACCTTCCAAATAAAATATCAACAAAGATAATGAGGCATTGAACAATGTCCTAGATCAAATGAACTTAACTGATATATATAGAGCCCTTCATCCCAAACAAGCAAAATACACATTCTTTTCAAATGCACATGGAAGATTTTCAAAGATAGACTACATGATAGGTAACAAAACAAGTCTCAACAAATTCAAGAAAACTGAAATCATATCAAGCATTTTCTCTGACCTCAAGGGACTGAAACTAGAAACCAACCTCAAGGACAAAACTCAAAAACACTAAAACTTATGGAGATTGAATAGCATGCTATTAAACAATGAATGGGTCAAAAAGGAGATGAAGGAGGAAATCAAAAAGTTCCAGGAAACAAATGAAAATGAACTCACAACAACCTAAAACTTATGGGACACAATGAAGGCAGTCCTGAGAGGGAAGTTCATAGCAATACAGGCCTACCAGAAAAAAGAGAAACATTTCAAATAAACAATCTAACCCTACGCCTACAAGAACTCGAAGAACAAAAACAAAGACAGCCCAGAGCAAGTAGAAGGAAGGAAATAATCAAGACCAGAGCAGAATTAAACAACATAGAAACTAAAAGCACAATTCTAAGGATCAATAAATCCAGGACCTGGTTCTCTGAAAATATAAACAAAATCGACAAGCCTTTAAGCAGATTCATCAAGAAAAAGAGAGGACCCAAATAAACACAATCAGAAATGAAAGAGGAGAGATTACAACTGATACCACAGAAATTACAAAGGATTGTAAGAAATTATTAGAAGAACTATATGCCAAGAAATTTGAAAACCTAGGTGAAATGGGAAAATTTCTAGAAAAATATAATCTTCCAAAACTGAATGAAGAAGCAACAAAAAGCCTGAACAGGCCAATAACAGCTGATGAAATTGAAACAGTAATTAAAAAGCTTCTAACACATAAAAGCCCTGGACCAGACGGCTTCACAGGAGAATTTTACAAAGCATTTATGGGAGAGCTAACCCCCATCCTTCACAGATTATTCCAAAAAATTCAAGAAGATGGAAGGCTCCCAAACTCTTTTTATGAAGCCAGCATCATCCTAATCCCCAAACCAGATGAAGACATAGCAAAGAAAGAAAACTTCAGGCCAATATCGCTGATGAACATAGATGCTAAAATCCTCAACAAAATATTGGCAAACTGCATCCAGAAATACATTAAAATGATCATACACCATGACCAAATGGGATTCATCCCAGGGATGCAAGGATGGCACAACATTCGCAAATCAACAAACGTAATACATCACATTAACAAAAGACAAAAATCACATGATCATATCAATAGATGTGGAAAAAGCACTTGATAAAGTATAGCACCCATTTTTGATAAAAATACTGAGTAAAGTGGGAATAGACGGAGCATTCCTCAACATAATAAAGGCCATATGTGAGAGACCTATAACCAACATCATACTCAAGGGGCAAAAACTAAAAGCTTTCCCACTAAGATCAGGAACAAGACAAGGCTGTCTACTTTCACCACTTCTATTCAATATAGTATTGGAAGTCCTAGCCACAGCAACCAGACAAGAAAAAGAAATAAAAAGCATCCAAATTTGAAAAGAAGAAACAAAATTGTCATTGTTTGCAGATGACATGATAGTGTATATAGAAAATCCTATAGACTCCACCAAAACACTACTCCACCTAATAAATGAATATGGCAAAACAGCGGGATACAAGTCAATATCCAGAAATCAAAGGTATTTTAGTACATCAACAATGAAATATCAGAAACAGAAATCAGGAAAAAAATCCCATTTGATATAGTAACAAGAAAAATAAAATACCTAAGAATAAACCTAACCAAGGAGGTAAAAGACCTTTACTCAGAAAACTACACAATACTGAAGAAAGACATTAAGGAAGACACAAATGGAAACATACCATGTTCATAGATCGGAAGAATTAACATCATCAAAATGTCCATACTACCCAAAGCAATTTATAGATTCAACGCAATACCTATTAGAGTACCAAAGGTATATTTCACAGATATAGAACAAACACTTCAAAAATTTATATGGAACCATAAATGACATAACTGCAGCAATTTTGAGAAAAAAGAACAGTGTAGACGAGATCACAATACCTGATACCAAACTGTATTACAAAGCCACTAATCAAAACAGCCTGGTACTGGTGTAAGAACAGATACATGGACCAGTGGAACAGAATAGAGAGCCCAGAAATAAACCCAAGTCTCTACGGTCAATTAATATTCAACAAAGGGGGCAGCAGCATAAAATAGAGCAAAGATAGCCTCTTCAAGAAATGGTGTTGGGAGAGCTGGATAGCTACATGCAAAAAAAAGAAACTTGAGCACCAACTTACACCATATGTAAAAATAAATTCAAAGTGGATAAAAGATTTAAATATAAGTCGTGATGCCATTAAAGTCCTATAGGAGAACACAGACAGGAAAATCTCAGATATTCCGTGCAGCAGTATTTTCACTGATATGTCCCCTAGAGCAAGGGACATAAAGGAAAGAATAAACAAATGGGATCTCATCAAAATAAAAAGCTTCTGCACTGCTAAAGAAAACAGCACTAAAATGAAAAGAGAACCAACTGTATGGGAAAGCATATTTGTCAATGATACCTCGGACAAGGGTTTGATCTCCAAAATATATAAAGAACTCACACGACTCCACTCTAAGACAAGCAACCCAACTAAAAAATGGGCAAAGGACTTGAACAGACACTTCTCCAAGGAGGACATACAGAGGACCCAGAGACATATGAAAAGATGCTCACCATCATTAGCCATTAGACAGATGCAAATTAAAACCACAATGAAATACCACTTCACACTGGTCAGAATGGCCATCATAAACAAAACAACAAACAACAAATGTTGAAGAGGTTGTGGAGAAAAGGGAACCCTAGTGCACTGTTGGTGGGATTGCAGACTGGTGCAACCATTATGGAAAACAGCATGGAATTTCCTCAGAAAACTAAAAATGGAACTGCCTTTTGACCCAGAAATTCCACTACTAGGATTATATCCTAAGAACCCTGAAACACCAATCCAAAAGAACCTATGCACCTCAACGTTCATAGCAGCATGATTTACAACAGCCAAGTGCTGGAAGCAACCCAAGTGCCCATCAGTAAATAAATGGATCAAAAAACTATGGTACATTTACACAATGGAATTCTACACAACAGAAAGAAAGGAAGAGCTCCTACCCTTTGCAACAGCATGGATAGAACTGGAGAGCATTATACTAAGTGAAATAAGCCAGGTGGTGAAAGACAAATACCACATGATCTCACCATTAACATGAACCTAATCAACAAAACGAACAAGCAAGCAAAGTATAGCCAAAAACATTGAAATTGAGAACAGGCTGACAGTGATCAAAGGGGAGAGGGGAGGAGATAATGCAGGAAAAGGGTGAAGGATTTACAGAACAATTATAAAGGACATATGGACAATAACAAAGGGGGGTGGAAACAGAGGAGGGAGGTGGGGACTGCTGAGGTGGTGGGGAGGGGTGGGGGGAAAAGACAGAAAACTGTACTTGAACAATAAATAAAAAGCAAAAAAATTAATAAATAATAATACAAGAATAATCTGTGTGTTTTGCATACTCACAACTCTGAACCTACTTTTGCCTTACCCTGCATATATTTTTTTAATTCTCAAATATTATTCAGTGATTTCCTGAATAGATTTGCAAACCCACTGGCAGCTAGAGAAGACACTAATTTAAATGAAGAAAATTTAATGCACTTAAGAGCAGTCAATTGTTTCATTTATGACTGTGTTCCTATTATGGCCTATTTCTTTTTATATTATCATTTGCTTTTCCAACTCAAACACTGCTTCTCCCTACAAAATCAGACATTTGTAAAATATAAACGATGGTTCCATCCCTCTTAAAAATTTGATGATTGTGTTGAAGTTTAATCTTAAGATATCTTAAAAAGTAATTTATGTTGTCTTAAACATTTTCTGTAACTTCAGCTTACTTTATGATTTCTCCTGCTGTTTATAAAGGTCTGTAATTTTGTAATTATCTTTAGTTCTACATCTCCCCTTCTATCAACATCTCTGTTGACCTGAGAGTTCCTTTATTTGCACAACT
>VMDR010032697.1:0-11637 GCA_007922815.1 Macrotus californicus
ACGATTTTTAGTAAAGTTACAGAAAGCAGTGCTGGCAGCAATTTTATTGCTATGTTATCAGCAATGAAAAAAGAAATAGGAATCAGTCACTGGTCATTAAATCTTTTTATAATCCACTATAACATTACATAGCTGATTTCTTCAGCCCTATTAAGTCCTTATATTTAGGTTGTTTCTGGTAATAAAACACATCTCTCAATCACAGAACTATTTAGAATAGTACCTCAATACTAGACATGTTAAAGTATTAACATTAACAAAACTAGAGATGTTAAAACAATGCTTAGGTTTTATATAAATATTATGGTAGGCTTTACCTTTAGTTATTTCTTTGCATTGCACTGAATGCACTGTAGAGCTCTCCAAACAATGTATGACTTTTCAAATGAAACAAATAAGATAACTGTGTACATTGAAAAGATAGTACTAGCCTTTATATCATTAAGATCAAATATGCACCCATGAAGATATAGTAACTGCCTACATATGACTAAAGTCCGCAAGTTGGGCACACCCTTTATTCCACTATTTTTCCACCTGGAATTATCTCCTAGTTTCTCCCTATCAACCAGTAAGGAGAAAAGGGTAATCATCCTTTTTTCCCCCAAGGGGCAGATGAAACTTTACATGCTTCAGAAACCCACAGCGGCTGAGACCACGCCCTCAGCACAACGCACACGCGTTTTATGAAGCAACTCTTTCCCGCTGGTCTCACACTTCTGTACGCTTTTGGCATTGTTCTGAGGTTGCTCCACATGCGTGTCATGCCTTCCCAAATGGGTTTTCAGTTTATTGTCCAAAGGTGCCTCCGTATTTTCTACTTCTCCCTTGCCCTGTGGATCAGCTGTACATCCCACAGCAATTTAGCTATCTGTTATTGTCACATATAGTAGTCATTTACGAGAACTCTAATGGGTAAATTGAAGTTTGACTCCGTTCTTTTTTAAATCAACTTACCATTTTTCCTACAATTATTCACACAATTCAATTGTATTCAATACAATACAATTATTGTATTCTTTTTAAGAGGAAGATAATATGAAGGTCAAATTACATGACAAACTCTTTATGAAACAGGACAGAGTAGCATATATAAAACAAAATAAGTAATAAATAAAATGGAGAGAAGATCATTTTTATGCAGATCCTTGTTCTCTGTTATAATATAAAGATATCAAAGGTTGTAAATGAATGGTTAATTAGATGAATAAAGTCAAATAGGTTCAAGTCTCCTTAGGTGATTGATAGGCTACAATGGGCACTTAGGGAATGCAAACATAGAATCTAATTAAAAAATGGGCAGGCAACCTGAACAGACACCTTTCCCAAGAAGATCCACAAATGGCAAAAAATATATGAAAAGATGCTCAACTTCACTAGCTACTAGGAAATGTCAATCAAAATTAAAATGAGATACCACCTCACACCTGTTAGAATGGCTATTACCAACAAGATGAGGTATGTTTTTTAATGTTCATTTTTAGATTTACAGAGGCTGTACACTTAGGGAAAATGCAGGTCTGGAAAACAAGTCAGAACTGAACTTGTGTAACACTATCAGTTTTGTATTTTCTGGATTTGCTCTGCATGGTTGACTTGGCTTCTGGAATCTACTCAAGATTTGGAAAATTAAGTCCTCAGTATCTTACTAAGAGGCGGTATGAGAAGAGTTGGACACTGCTGCTAAAATCTCTGATCTGAATCCTGGATTTATTACTATTTTCTAACTTGTGAACTTGGCAACTTAACCTCTCTGTGCCTCAGCTTTGTCATCAGCAAAATAGAGCATTTTAAGAATAAAATGTCTTAATATATTTAAAGTGCTAAGAAGAATTTCTGAAATGTAGAAAGTACTGAATATACAAGGTCTGTCCAGAGAGTATCCAGCCATGTAATATGAAAAATAGAGACATTTATTGAAGAAAGTACAAGATAAAAGAAACATTGTATATAGGGCAATAACATCTCAGTCCCCTTCAAAGTAGGCACCTTGGGTTCTCACACAGTTCTTCCAATCACCATTACTGCCTTGTCATATTTTCCTGAATCTCATCGATGGTCTGAAATCTTTCCCCTTTCAAAGGTGTTTAGTTTTGGAAAAAGCCAGAAGTCACAGGGTATCCAATCTAGGCTATAGGGGAGCTGAGTCACCTGGGTGATTTGATGTTTCACCAAAAAACTCTGCACAAGATATGATGCATGAGCAGGTGCACTGTTGTGATGAAGCTGCCAATCATCAATTGCCCACAGCTGTGGCCTTCTGAATCATCTGAATAGTTTCCACAGAGGAATGTTCAAGCTTAATGCAAAATTTATTGCAGATTTGTTGCTCTATTGCTCGGTCATTTTGAATGTAACAGCCACACAGCACACATGCTCACTCAATAGTATCTACCTCACCCACTGACTAGTACAGTGAAGTCGTCATTGTTCATGCATGTGCATTCCAGTTCACTCTCCTCTGCTGCCAGGTTACATTGATATTGTGCCAATGGTTCTCATTATATTATCAATGGCTGGACTTTTTCTGGGCAGACCTCATATGTCTATTGTTATAATTATTATCATTATTCAGTTTTCACAAAAATCCAACTTTGCTCTTGTTCTATCACTCATTGTTATGGTATACATAATAAGAAAGAATATAGAAAGATCAATGATTCAAGAATGGCAGGATGTAAATATGTTTTTTTCTTACTCAATAATAGCATTTTTTTGAAAAATGTGTTCTTAGAGAGTTGAGCTTTTTACAATAAAATTCAAATCCACAACCATGCTTCCCACACTGCCCCGGTTAAGGAGGCTCCAAAGTTAATGCTGAAACTGACTTAATGGCTAGACTGAAGTACACAAGCCAAAAGAGAATAAAATCCCTCTCTTTTGCATTAGAATATAATGTCCTTTCATCCCTTCACTACTGCTTATGACTAGAAGCCCAAGAAGGTTCTAGGTAAGGAGGAACAGTGAGATCATATTCAAGTAGCATTTCTATGTGAGCAGTTCTAGGCTACTGCTTCAATTTACTAGAAAAAGACTTGTATCTATCTTCAAGCCTCCTGTAGTTTTTGTGTTGTTTTCTCACTCTAAATGATTACTCACTTTTGCATATAATTTTGTAAGCACATGTGTACTTTTTTTTGTTTGAGAGGGTGAGAATCCTCCCTCTCAGAAATTGTACATACATCAGGTCCCACAATACCTAGATACATCTCTTTCTTCCATATTGGCTGATATTTCTTGCCATAATTCACCTTCCTGCAGTGGTCTTCTTTGGTATTTGAATGAAAAGCTTATTTGTACAAGTAGCAATAATAAATACAAACATTCAGTTTTAAGTTTTATAAAACACTTCACATACATTATGTGATGGGCCCTTACACTAAAATGTAGATAAAGGGGATATTGATATCACAATTCTATCACAGATAAAATAAATTTATATATATCAATGAGTTCATATAGACACCTTCTATTGACCTCAGTCTGAGAACAAGTAAGGAGGTCCTAATGTTATTTGGACATGATATTCTATTACTAAAAATGCATTCTTTATTCTGTGAGAAATAACTGAAAACCAATTTGAAGGAAACCAGGTTCTGCATCATATTTACCAATATTTTATTTACCTGCCTTAAGTTAAATTTATGCCAAAAGCATAATAAACAACAAGAGAATTGAAAAGTAAACATTAAGCATAAAAGGCTCATAAAAATTAACCATATCTGGCTTATTTTGAATTTTAAAAAATGTAGTCAAGCCCTGACTGGTGTAGCTCAGTAGGTTGGGCATCGTCCTGCAAACCAAAAGGTCGCCAGTTAGATTTCCCACTCAGGGCACATGCCAGGCTGTGGGCCAGGTGCACGGCTGCAGAGGCAGCCCATTAGTGTTTCTCTCACACACTGATGTTCCTCTCCCTCTCTTTCCTTTCCCCGTCTCTAAAAATAAACAAATAAAATCTTTTAAATATAAATAAAAATTAAAAAAATAAAAAATGTAGTCAAGATTTCATTGTTAAGGGTCAAGGGATATTGTTTGTTTGTTTTTTTGCTTGTTTTCTGAATTTACCTAAATGATAATCATTTGGGTATATATTATCTTTAAATGATTTTAAAATATTGTATAGGACTATGGTTTTTGTTGTTAAAATAAGCTGCGTAGCTGCAGAGTCCCATAGAGAAAGAGCAGCAATACCACACAAGGTGGTTAAACAGCTTATGAATTAAGCTCCATATAAGCAAATTTCTTTGTAAGTAATTTATATTGTATGGTAAACTTGTATCCAACTAGAATGGCAAATTAAAACATTAATCACATCTGTAGAATTTAGAGCTTTGTGTATATAGAAAAAAATATTAGGGAAATACATTTTCTTGTATTGCTGGAATAAGTACACCACATATGGAAGCCAGGCTAATCCTTCTCATTATAATGTGGATGAAGATGAACATTAAGTCCATATAGCATTTCTTCCTGAATTAGTCGATAGCTCATTTTAGTAGGTAGCACATATTTCCAAACCTGAAATGCCCATGTTCAGTCAGATTTGCAGTTCCCTTTTCCCCCGCTGCCCAGGCTTTCCATCACTGTTAGGTAACCACTGTGATTATTCCATATCACATACTGATGAGATGGCAAAACAGTTACAAGCTTTCTTCCCTGCATTAAGCAGGTTGTAAGCCATGGAAAACGCACTTGCCCTGAAAATATCAAGCATTCCAGTACTCTGTAGCTGTACCAATGCAGGCATCCTGCCAAAAGACATCCCAAACACCAACCCCTATTCTCAAGCACACTTTAATCCAGCTGTTCCTCACCAAACATCCAGCATGCTTTGATTTACTGCTCTACTTAATTAGAACGTGGAGTAGGAGAGACCACCTTATGCACAGGATAAGCATTCTGTATGATATTTTAAACTTCATAGAATGTGGTGGGGGGTTGCTTGTGTGGCTTTTATTCTCATAACCAGAGACTTAAATATCTGTGCTACACTTCTGGTATTAGTTAATTGAAACTAAAAATGATTTGACTCTGGGTGTTGGCATATAATGCAATATACAGAACATGTTACAGAAATGTACACTTAAAATCTATATAATCTTATTAACCGATGTTACCACAATAAATTTACATTAAAAATACAAATTTTTGATGTCCACCCCATACCCACTGAATCAGAAACTTGGGGATGGGGGTCAGCAATAAAAAATAAAACTAAAAATGAAGGGTGCCTGTATGTAAAGAAAGCAAAAACATACATCTTTCCCTTTGGCATTCTATATATAACCATGGCAGTGTCCATTTTAACCCCTCAGTGAAAATGCTACTAAGGAAACTCTCTTGAGCCTAGTATGGGAGAGAAGAAAAAATGTTTTGAAATTCCGTGTTTCAAGTTAGGATGTTAGGGATTTGATTGGAATTCTGAGGAAGTTTTACATTAAGCAAGTGACTGTGGTACTATTTGGCCTTTACTCTGAGAATACAGTGTTACTGAGAAACTAGTCCAGAAAGGTTCCAGCAGAGCCTGCACCTGTCATGGCGTCCAGGATACATGACGGCTTTCTAATTGCAAACAAAACTCAAGACCCAGATTGAACTGTATGGATGACAGGGTTAAGCACAAGCCCCATAATCTCTCACGTCTCTGGCAGATGGAAAATTGAGGATAAGCACAGTAAAATACTGAAAATTTTGGTAGCACTGGGTGCTTTGGGATCTATGATAAGTCAACCCCATTATTTAACAAAATTAAGGGAGGATTTTTGCTTGTTATTCTGTACCTAGTTATTGAGAAGAGATAGTATGTCCTTAAAAGATCTAATATTGCTCTCTTATAGGAAATAATATATTACACAGAAACTATACTTTATCAAAACATATTACATAATCATGATTTGAGTACTATATTAAATGTAAAGTTTTTGTTGAATCCATAGAAAACATTAGATTTTCAGTGAGTTTCTAATCAATGTGTTTCTTCTAATTTCACATTTTTTCTGAAATGTAAACCATACCGAGTTATGAGAAAAAAGAAAACCTTTTTCTCAAAAAATGTCCCCCAAAGAGATACTATCTTTAGAACTCTAATGCAGTGGGGATTTAAAATCTTATAAAGCTAACTGGTGTGATATGAGAGAGTTGAGTCAAGAAAGAGTCACCCTGGAGGCGCCTCTGTGGCATGAAGAGTGTTTTGAGTTTAAGGCCACCTGAGCTGCTAGCTCAGGAGAAACTTTTGCCCCTGTGCCCTTAACTGATTAGAAGAATTTGAAATAAAGGTATTGTCCATATGAGATTATCAAGAATAACCTTTTCAACACAGCTATACGGCAGGGCAAACTCTTATTTACTAAACATCTGCTCTTCTTATCATCCTGTAATGACCCTTTGCATGTCCCAAGGTGCATTACCTCCGCCCCCACATACTGTCTTATAAACTTCAGTCCCCTTTCTATCTCTGAATCTCTCCTCAATGTGGGGTCTCTGACTCTCTCATGTATGTGGGGTTCCCATACATATGTATGTATTAAATTTAGCTATTTTCTCTTGCTAATCTGTCTCATTTCAATTTGATTATTAGACCAGCCAGTAAGGGTGGGTGGAGGAAATATTTTTTCTCCCCCATAAGAATTAAACAGTGCACAGGCTGTAATATTGTACATGACATTACATTACATGTCATGGACATATTTCATGATCAAAAAGTAATCTTACCTTTTTTAAATTTTAAATATTTATTTTTAGAGAGAAGGGAAGGGAGGGAGAAAGAAAAGGGAGAAAGTAATGTTACCTTTTTTAAATTTTAAATATTTATTTTTAGAGAGAGGGGAAGGGAGGGAGAAAGAAAAGGGAGAAAGAGAGGGAGAGAAACATCAATGTGTGGTTGCTTCTCATGTGGCCCCCCACTGGGGACCTGGCCCTCAACCCAGGCATGTGCGCTGACTGGGAATCGAACCAGCAACCCTTTGGTTTGCAGCCCACTCTCAATCCATTGAGCCACACCAGCCAGGGCAGAGTAATGTTATCTTTTAAGTGGCAACAATGTTGAAGACCTGTTTTTGTCTGAAGGTACACACTCACTTCAGCTTATGTGTTAGCCTTTTATATCTATACATTTATAGAGAATCACATGGAATATTTTTCTTCCAAATGTCCTTTTCTATTTTTTAATATTTAATTTAGGTTTCATACTACTCTTTGGATAATTATGTAAAAACTTTCACTGAGTTGTATATATGGGACAAAACACTTAGCTTTGTACAAAAATATTCAGCCAAATCTTAGGTGATATTACTTAGAATAAAATATTTTCAGATTATTTTTTCTTAGTAAGTGATTGTTTTAGCAGCAGATATCATTGTCTGTGATCCTGTTCCAAAAGCTATTCCTATAATTCCTGGATTTTTTTTTAAAGGAAAGGAACTATTTATTCAAAAGTTATATAGACTTAGAGTAATGACTTAATGTCTTCGTTAAAATCCCAAAGTCCCTTAAAACACCCAAACACACACAGTCCTTCCTTCCCCCCTTTGTCAGTCAGGGATACCATATCTCAGGAAAAGAAACAGAAGTCTGTGGCTCTGGTAGCCTCCAGTTCTTCCCAGTGATCCATGCTTGGCTGGCAGGCCTCCCGAGGTTCCCAGCACCATCAGCTGTGCTGCTGGGATCTGTAGTTCTTAATCCAAACCCGCATGGCACCTTCTCTTTGCCCAAAAGTTAGTCCTTTCACCCCTTTCCTTCCTGCATTCTTCCAAACTGCTAATAAAGAGCTCTGCATCGCTGCTACATCTTGCTTTTCAGTTTCCTAAGTTGCGTGGCAAAGGGAGCCCCCAAACCTCATAGTTCAGACACTCACAAAAGCTGCATGGCTCCCTAATTCCTGGATTTCTTAATTAATACATGTTACCACATAGGTTTCCTTAATATATCTTGTATAATTTTAAAGACTTTCTTATTAATCAATAAGCGTTCTGAGTGACACTGCTACATAAATCAAGGCATATAGGCAAATGTGGAAATTAAAGAAGAGGAGGGAGAAGAAAGGGAGGAGAAGGTAAGAAGCATTTAGGAACTGTAGAAATTAGCTTCAAACCAGGACAGAGATTACCAAAATAGAATACAGAGAACACTAGTTCTGAGATGCTCAATGAGATCAACACATAAAGTTCTGAGGTCACTCTGTACAACACTACATACCCTAACCTGTTTGAAATTGCACATGGATTAATATTCCAATACATATTAAAGGCTCTGCCAACTTCTGCAGGAAAGAAACAAGTTCAATTGTGATAATGCTATATTAGGCATGAAGACGTACCACCCAGGTCGCCCATAAGAAGGCATGTGCTCCCCCAGCTGCAGGAATTGGATCCAGCAGAAAGCCCCAGCCTTAAGCTGTGGGGCAACACCCAGATGGTGTTTGGGCCAAAAGTCCCGCCACTGTGACCCAATACATAATACCCTGACAAGCAATCCTTGCTCGTAGCAGACCTCCATGTTTGTTGATGCTCTGTCCCAACAGGCATGGCCTTCCTGCTCCCTCCTCAGCCCCGTGTTGCTTACTTCCCTTTCCTTCACAAGTTTTGATCTTCCAAACTCTGTCTCACAGTGTGATTCTACCCAACCTGAAACAACTACCACTTAAAGAATTTAATTTGACTACATGATACATTCCTCAACACCTGCTTTGGGGAAAGCTGAAAGAAGGGTTTGGAGGCGAGGGCCCTTTTCCAAGACTCAGGAACAGGTTGCACTGATTCTAACCAGAACACATTTTACCTCTTTACCTCTGAATCTCTTGGTCCTCCCGTAGAGAAATAAATGGACTTTCATTGTCTTGACTACCCCTTCAGTCTTTGTGATTTTACTGCTAGTATCATCCGGGATTTTTTTCTCCTGAATTTGGGTTGTCATTTTGCGGCATGCTTAAGTACTTAGATGATAATACAAATTGATTTGAAGAATTAATATGTTTTCAATTACTTTTAGGATTTACGGTGTAAGATAAGATAGTTTGCTCTTTCAGTGAAGGCATGAGCTCTTACACATGGCATTTATTTCTAAACAGTAAATGTAACATACTCTTCCTCGCTACTTTATAGGTCTCAGGAAAAAACTGAACGTTGACCAAAAACACTATTAAAATATAAAATGCTTACCTCCACTGAAACCACTTTGGATCCTTGCATCCCTACCTGATCAGTAATTAGAATTGGAGTTCAGGGATCTTAAGTTCACCACAGTGTCAATTTCCTGCTTTGATGATTAACTCTTGTGTCTAACTTCATATTTCAGTTCCAAATGTTTTTATTTTAATTCTAAAAATATAATGTCCAAGCATTGATATTTCACAGAAATAAAGTCTTATAATCAAATGTGAAATATTTGACCTAAACTTGAGACAATTTAATAGATATGAAAAGAGTCAAAAAGATAAATGTTTGTTAGCACAAATAAAAATCCTTGCATTCTGCCACTTTTGTATGTGAATAGAGAGAAATCTTTCACCTTTCCTTATTTTGAAATTTAGATAGGCCGTGCTATGACAAGACAGACAACAAGTCATAAGTGCATGATGAGTATATATTTAATAAATTTAAAATATGGTTGCAACTAGGGTTTGAAATCAGGTTAATTTTAATGGTCACTGTTTTAAGGACATGTTTTGGAATTTTCAATTCTGAAGTTTATTTGTAGTTATGTATGAGATGATTTTTTTTTCAATGCTTAGTGAAACACTTCAATAATCTATTTTGGCAAATACAATGAACACTGTTACCATTGCCAGGTAATAATAGACACGTTCTATCTCTAAGCTACCAACACATTTATTAAGCATAAACATTTTATAATGAACTAGAGCTTGAAGCCAAAAGTAAACAAAGAAACTGAAATAATAACTGAGAAAGTTAACCAAAAAAAAAATCATCCAAAAAACAAAAAGCATGAGCTTTGACCATGGTACCAGAGCAGAGAAGGCAGGGAGGTGACAAATTGCCATGTCTCCCCTATCAGCGGAACTGCAATTTCATTTCATTTTTGGAGAAGGGTGGAGTTTCAAAACTTCCAACACATTTTGTCATGAGGGCAAAAAGGGATGTTAAACAGTTTTTTTCAAGCTTACAGCATACAGTTCTCTGCTGCTAGGTGTACCAGTAATTCAGTTGCAAGTAAGCTAATGAAGAAATTAAATCACTTGCCTTTTTCTTGTCTTTCTTAAAGAGGTTGCATTTTGTGCTGACAGTGCATAGCTGATAAAATAGCAATTTTTTAAAAGCTCGCTCATTTAGCTACTCTCAGAACCCCTGCTGACATCACTGACATTTTCTCCAAATATGCAAATACTGTAAGTCACTTTCTAAGATGCATGCATATATTTCCAAAAATGTTATTATTTTATGATCAACTAGGCATAAATGCAGAGGCAAACTAGTTTGCTGGCTTTGTAATGCCACACTCATGAAATGACTTTTTTTTTAAATGAGATTTTGTAGGAATCTGTCACAGCCTCGTAGATCTTTAAAGGTGAGTAATTCCTTTTATATAGAGTGGGGGTTATTTTAAGGCCTTCCCATTACATAAACATAAAAATAGGAGTAAAAGCCCATAAGCTCAGCAAACTTAAATACCTGGGTGACAATGGCAATATTATCGTTAAACTCGACACACAACTTTTGAAATACAGTGCACATGCAGTAGGCACGAATACTATCTTATTTAAATGTCTGTATTAAGCACAACCACTCTCTGCTAAAAATGGGGAAAAAACAAACAAGTCATATTCATCAAAGTAATTGTGTAGGTACTTTCAGTACCAAAATGCCTAGAATGAAGGATTGAACTGCTAACGGCAGCAGTGACAGCCATGAATCATGGTAGGCTACTCCGGGGCCTTTACCACCATAAAACAAAAGATGTAGATGAAAAATGCTGCAATTAAGTGATTTGATTTCTGCCCCCTTTTTCCTACTGCATTCGTGCATGGCTGCACAGCAAAGATTGATGGGAAAAATTACTCTACGTGATCTCTGACAGAGCCTTGGAACAATTCTATAAGGGGGAAACATACAAATCAAACCAGCTTTCTTGTATTCAAACAAAATAATACATATAAAGCAAATACTTTAGCCTATATCCAAAGCACCAAAATTTGCATGCACACATAAATTGTTGAGAAATGCTCTGCTATCAAAACCAAACTCATGGATTTTCCAGCTAGTTGGGTTATACTGATATTTGTTTAAATAAATATTCAATCAGTACTGCCGAGTGGCATCCTCAATATGTCTGTGCACTGAGAACAAATTACAGACACAAATTTGTGGAGGTAAAACATTCTTATCTTTTATATCAATAAATTATTAATGAAAATACACACAAAATAAAATAATAGAAAATTTCACTGACTATTCAACTCCCCTGTCATTATAGTCATTTAGAGGGACAGTTTTAATGGGTATTCACAGCTCAGTTGGGGTTCTACATACAAAAGAATCATACTTGAATGCCAGGGAGTATTTTATTGTGGTTAGGGTGTATGTTTAAAAGATGCTAAATTTGCAACAACCACTGAATAAAATAAGCAATATTGCTAATATGAAGAAAGGATAATTCCTATTATCAGAGGATAACGTAAAATTA
>VMDR010032698.1:0-11619 GCA_007922815.1 Macrotus californicus
TCTTTTTATCACTAATTTTATAGGGTGCTCAGGCCTTAGGGGAGGTTAACTAACTTATTTAATGTCAACAGAAAGTGCTAGTGCTTTAGATATTTTTACTCATGCACAATATACTCTTAGGGAAAGTTTCATTGTAAATAATTATTAATTTAAATTGTCATCAAATTATATTCTTAATAACTTTGTAAACTGTCAGAGCTGATCATCATAGATTTTACCGTGTACTGAGGCTGCAAAAGGCTCATATTAGAAGAAACATTATTGCTATTTTCTCCTTATTCACATGTCCTTCTATTATTTTCTTTTCTTTAATCCTTGATTTATTTGAAGGAAGCATTTAAAAAAATTTTTATTGTTGTTCAATTACAGTCGCCTCCATTTCCCCCCTGCCACTCCCCCCTACCCCAGCCAAACTCACCTCCCCCCTTGCGAAGGAAGCATTTTAACTGCTTTCATGTTTTGAAGAATAATATAGTATCTTAGTTGGTCTGGGCTGCAGTAGCAAAATACCATAGACTGGGTGGCTTAAATAAAACAGAATTATGTTTCTCATAGTTCTGGAGGCTGGAGAGTCTAAGGTCAATGCACTGGCAGAGTCGGTGTATGATGCATACACAGCTTCTTCTCTGTGTCTTCACATGGCATGAGAGGTGAGATAGCTCTCAGGGGTCTCTTCTATAGAGGCACTAATCTCATTCATGAGGGCCCCACCCTCATCATCTAGTCATCTCCCAGAGGACCCCCTCCAAATACCATCACATTGGGGATTAGGTTTCAGCACAGGAATTTTGGGGGGAACACAAACATTAAGTCTGTGAAGTTAGTAATGGATGATATTCATAAGGCTACAAGTCCAGGCATTGTAACTTGTCTGGAAATCATCGTAATGGCCGCAAGCAGAACTGTGAACCAGGCCCCACTACTAGACCTTCTGCAAGGGAGCGCCCCTCAGTTCTCTCCACATTCCTCTGGGACTCGGTGGTGTGTGGTTTCCTGGTCCTACAGTGACTGAAGGGGAGAATGGTAAAGACCAGTTTCTTAAGTGTTATTTTTTCTTTAATTTTATGAATTATAATACTATGCAAAAATGCATATAATAGAAAAGCAAAATTAATGACTAACTAAAAGCAAAGCTGTGTTACAAACACCAAGATCAAAACATGGAATAATGCCAGTTTTCCAGAATCCTTTCTAGATTATAACCAGTCCACCCCTAGAGAGGTAATTATTATCCTGACTCTTGTGATAAACGATTCCTTGCTTTTCTCTTTTGTTTTATCACCTATGTATGTATCCTTAATCACTGTGGTGGAGTGTGGGGTAGCTCAAGACATGGTCCTTGCCACCACCCATGCTACAAGGATAGCCAGAATGAAGGTGTATTGTTTGGAAATGGATTATAACAGCCTCCTTATCTCCTTTTGGGAGTGGCTTCTTATCCTGTGACTGCTTCTAAACCGTTTATTTCTGCACATACACACTAAGGTAATGTAGTTGAGAGTCACTTGTAGTCACTCCTTAAAAACGAGCCTGGGACTCAGGGAGGTGTGGTCCTGCTTGGCCTACCTGCTGCCTTTGGTGCCCTCAGTAATGTGAGTAATAAAACAGCATGTCCACATCTGTTAGTCCTCCAGCTGGTTTTCTTTGCAGAATATCATGAACATAAGTGCAGTGTAGCTCCCCAGATGGGAGCTCCTGTGTTATTACATTGAGTTTAGCTGCTTTTAGAACCTTACGTAAGTGACATCGTGCACTATGAATTCTTGCTTGAATGAAGCTTGCTATGTATCATATTTCTTTCTGTGAACATTAAGTTTATAAGATTCATCCATATTGTATATGTGGCTGGACTTCATAATTAGTGTAATATAGTATTCCATTGCATGTATATTTCACACTTTTTCCATTTGTGCTTGATTGTGATGTGCTAATTTGGGTAAGCTATAAATCACATTTTCCAGAATGCATTAAACTATTTCTCTGATCCTCCAACTTCTCCTTCTGGACATTTATTTCCCTGGCTTGTGTCACAGTTGTATAAGGTTGAATTCTTAAAGGAAATCCCCTTTCCCAGAGTTTCCTGACATGTCATTCAACAGTTGGTGCTCATTTGGGTTCTTTCCCGGTGGGGACTGTTACAAACAATGTTGCTTCTTATACTCATATCTTGAACAGTTTTATCCAGGCAAGGGTGGATCCAGAAATTTTGGAGACTTAAGCTCATACAGTTTGGGGGATTTGCTTTAACACACACACACACACACACACACACACACACACATATAGCCCAAGTTGGGTACGAACACTTAGAGGGGATCCATGCCAGTGACAGGCCTGGAAGCTTAAATTGGTTAGCTTGATGGTAAACCTGGTATATTTCCAGGATATATAATGAGGAGTTGAAATGTTCAATCCTAACATAGGCAAATATTCATCTTTAGTAGATGATGCCAAGTAATATTTCAAAGTGGTTGGTACCAATTTGCACTCCTACTAACAGTGAGTTTCTGTTTTTTCACATTCTTGCTAATACTTGGTATTGTCAGAATTTAAACTTTTTGCTAATCTAAGAGTCTGTTTGGTATCTCATTGTGGTTGCTCATGATTGCACATGAGATTGAACAACTTTTTATATTGCCTGGGTGGTTCCTTAGAAAGCAGAGTTTGAGGTAAAGGCTTGTGTGCTATTGTTTTAATGGAGGTGTAATCCAAGGCGCAGTCAGAGGGGCCGGAGGAGTGAGGCAAAGAGGGAGAGAAATGGCTAATGCATGGATGCTTTTTAAATGAGCCACTTCTCTTATCAAGTGCAAATGGAACCATCTTCTGAGGGGCTGTGTAAAAGACTGTTTCTCAAGAGAGGCTGTGGGAAATAGGGTGGAAGGGAGAAAGGAAGGGAAAAAGGAGAATTCAGTCATTCATTGGCTCCTGTCTTTCACTAGTGAGAGATTTATCCTAGGCAGCATTGATCCCATGCAGTCCTGGGCTCTGTGTGCATGGGTGTTCAGTGGTCTTGTCACTCAAGAAGTCCCTAGGGAAAGAGGTGAGAGGTGTTTGGCATGGGTGCTGTTGGGCTGTATTTGCATAACGTTGGTCAGGGTTCCCCCAGAGTTGGTAGCTTTGATGTAATGTTGATTTAGGAAATTGTTCTCTAAGAAGCCCAGAGAACTTTTCTGTGTCTTACTGAGTGGGCATTAGCCCCACAGGTCCCAGTGCAACAAAGGCGGTCAGAACACACAAGAAAGAATACGTCGGCTGCTCCTGAATCTAAAGTAATCCGGCATGCGGATTGGTAGAATCATAAAGGATAAAGACGTATCTAATTCTCAAACTCCCCCTATTTCACCAGCTCGAAATGGCCCATTTTTAATGGGGGTGGTATGTCCCCGGTTTTCCTTCTGTTCTTTACCTGCTTGGAGGGCTTTGTTGGTCTAAATCTCACTAAATAAGTTCTCAATTCAAAATTCTGCATTGCTTTACTAAATTGAAGCCTGAACCCCCTGTGGGTGCATAAGGAAGGATTTGGAACAGTGATCATTTTTCTTGATACTGAGACATCCCAGTGCTCCGCCTTGGTAATGGGTGGCACGGAAGAAAGGAGAGAGAAGGAAACCTGCTGGAAAATGCAGAGTGGAAGCAGGCGCACGGCAGCAGTGTGCACGTGTGCCTAAGAGCTTTCAACACGAATTGCAGCATCCCAAACACAGCCCTCCCTGTATCCCAAAGTCCGGTTTACCATGTGATCCTTTTCTAGAGTCTTCTAGACATACAAATTGAATGACAAATTTGAACTCCACATAATTCTTTTTCTAAAAACTAATTAAAACAATTCCCTGCCATTTTGCTGCTGTTAGAAAAGATGATGCTGTTAAGATGTTTCAGTCATTAGCAATATGTTCACTGGATTCAAAACAAACTTCGGAATAATATTGTAGTGATGAGCGAATCTAGGACAATCTAAGCAATTACTAAGGAACAATGCCTACCCTGACTTGGTATCCTGATTATTTGTTGATGGCATCTGCAAACGGTGATGTCAGGAGGCAACATCGTATTGTTTAACTGTGTTAATTTATTTTATTTATGTAAATTTCATGCTTCTCAGTATTTCACAAACATGAATGCTGGTTAATTGTCTAACCACTGAAGACAGAAAATTGGGTACAAGAAGTGAATGACAATATAAACACACTAAAGATTTTCTTTAAAATCTCAGCTCTTAAGGTTAGAAAGCCTCTTATAATTTTAATTAGACTTATTTTGATTTCTAAACAGAGAACAATTGTTAAATGTACTTTAAAAGTTTGGCTGGCTTTGGGAGTTAGGATGATTCATAATGAAAAGAACCTTTAGGCTGCTAAATGTGAATTATGCTATCAAAAAAGAAAAAAATGATCTGTAGGCTCAACTTTTCACTCTAGAATACAGAAAATGTCTTGATATTCAAGCCTGTTTTCTCTTCACAGATGAGAATGTATTCTTTAGAATTTATTTTAGGTATTTTCTTTTATGCACTTGCTGTTCCCAATTGCTTCATAGACTTTGCCAAAGAATGGGAAAATGAATGTGCAAAAATAGGTTATAAAAGAACATACTTTAAATCCAGGGGTGCAAATAGAAGTAACTTTGCTTATGTCTTCATGCACCAACTATGTATCATTAGTCTGCATGGGGTGAGGGTTAGCAACACTTGTACTGTGAAGTTAATTTGATAGATTCTGAAACAAGAATCTCAGTTACACAATAAGGCAACACTCATTATTTTTTTAAAAAACACCCTCGTATACAGAGTGTTTTAAACAAGACCCTCAGTGGAAAGCAACATGCATCTGAGTGTTCGGCCATGGGCTAGCTTCCCTGAGAGCCCTGCCTCCGGGCCAGGGGGAGCCAGAGTAAGCAATGAGAGGTAGGGATGCTGAGCATGGTCCTGGATCCCTAATCTGCGACAAGACTGTTCAAACTATAATGAGCAGCCAGCAATGTAAATGTTAGTGTCTGTGGCGGTGGGGGAGGCAAACACAGGCTCAATGCTGGCTGGCTGATGTAGACGTGGGTGAGAAAAAATAATTGGTATAGTGAAGCGGGAAGAGGCTCCAGAGATGAGGAGCTGTCATCGCTGCTATCTGAGTGGTCCATTCAGGTTGGCCCAGGACTGTGGTTTGTGTGTGGCTGGGGTTCTTAGGGACACAGTCCAGCCATTAGAGGGGTCTAGGGCCAAGGTATTAGCTAAGTGAGTTGTGGTTTAACCTCAGGCAGGCACCCTGAGTACCATGTAGAAGCATGCTTAAGGAAGAAGACAGTGGCAGCTCGACGTACTTACCCCAGATTTGGTAGAATTCACAACTGCTTTGGCTCGGCAGGACTGGTTCCAGATACCACTTGCCAGTGCTTGAAGCTGAGCTGGGCAGAGCTGAGAGATGATTACTTCTGCTGTAAGACAGACTTTCAGATTTCCTCTTATATTGTCAGATCTTGTTGCTTTACTTATTTTGATATGACCTAATATTTGAAGTGTCCAGATGTTTTTGACCTGATGTTCTTCACAGCTCTCTTTATTCACATAACAAATATTGATTCATCACATTTTATGTGCCTTTTTTACTAAGCTCATGTCAGGGCTTACTTATAAGTGAACTCTATAGGTAATAAATTGCCAGGCTCTTTCTATAAAAAATTTTGGGAGTACCTTTGAAGCTAAAATATGTCATCCTCTACATTTTTTTTGTTCATCTTCCTAGTACCTTGGTGATCTCCTTTTCATTAGATAGAGACATACTGCCTGCTGGGGTTTATTTTTTAATTATTTTAAAAATTCTATTTATTTATTTTTAGGGAGAGGGCAGGGAGGGAGAGAAACATCAATATGCTAGAGATGCATCGATCGGTTGCCTCTTGCTCACCCCCTCCTGGGGACCTGACTCACAACCCAGGCATGTGCCCTGACTGGGAATTGAACTGGCAACCTTTCAGTTCACAGGCTTGCACTCAGTCACTGAGCCACAGCATGCCTGCTGGTGTTTATGCTATAGTTTAGTGGGGAGAAAAAATGTAGCGCTGTGTAATTAATTTCAAAATGGAAGCCTGAACAAGATGTACCCAGGAGAGTGTGCTCACCTCAGCCTCGGCCCTGCGGGCATCTGTGGACTTGCCACCACAGAGAGGTTCTTTACGTTGTCTCCTCTGTTTGTTCTGTGTGGGATGCTCTTCATCCTTGGCAAACTCCTAGTAATCTTTTAAGGCTGAGATCCAAGTTGACCTCTTTGGTGACATCTTCCCTGACTCCTGCAGGCAGACAATGTTGCCCACCCCTGGAGGTGCTCACACTGCCTTATGACATTGTGCTGCTGTCTCTTCAGGCATCCCTCTCCACCACTGGACGGGGTGGTGGTGAGGTCAGTGTCTTGCTGATTTCCCTGTTCCCAGGCTGAGCCCAAGGGCTGGGCAGAATAACGAAGATAGATTGCAGCAAGAAATGGAAAGAGCATTTCCAGCTACTGTTCATCTGAACAAATCCACAGTCTCATTCTGGCCAGAACAGAGGTTCTTCTTATTACTCACATTGGTCAGTTGAGGAATCACACTTTACCAGCTCTCCGTATAGCTGGAAATGCCATTACCATCAAATCTATGATGATGCCTGCTGGTGAACAGGCAATTTAACCCCGGAATTGGCATCACCAAGCTGATATGACAAATGGACCCATGAAACAGAAAATGTGTTGCATTTGGAAGCTCTTCTCTATTTTTTTTTAAATCCTGGAAATGTGAGGAAATGAACCTGGATGAAAGGAGAAGTAAAGTCCCACGAGCAGCAGGGTTCCTTTCATGGACTAGACAAGAACAAAGGGAGAAATTCTCTCTCAAAAACCTGTAGCAGGGTAGCAGTGCACCTCAGATGAACCTGAAAGAAAGGAAGGACGCAACTCACTGACTGACAGCGGCCTTCCTTTTGTTTTCTGAGGGTGCCTTGGAAAGGGGAGTGGGCATAGAGACTGATCGAGCATCAACTGAAAGCCAGGCTCTGTGTGTACTGTTTCCAAGCTCACAGAATCCCGCAGATTAAGCATTATGATTTCCATTTGTAGTGGTCGGAGCTCACGGAGATAAATAGGCCCAGTGTGCCCGACTTCAAATCCAGGTTTCTCTGACACCCCAAGTCCACTGTCCCATGTTGCTTCTGATGTAAGTAAGACTTAAAGGTAGCAATGATTGTTTCTCCCAGTCTGCCTCCTTTCCTCCCCCAACAAAATTAAACTGATTATGGACATGCTCAAACATCTTCAGATGAGAGATAATAAGACCACAGTTACTTGTTATGATACATACTTGTGAAATATAAAAACCATATGAATTCAATTTTCAGGGATCATAAAGAACATTTTATTGAAAGAGCCTTATTAGTTTACTTATGTAGTCTATGGCCACTTTCAAGCTAATGGCAGAATTGAGTAGTTGTGATAAATACCAAATGGCCCTTGAGAACTAAAATATTTATTATATTTATCATCTGGCCCTTTACAGACCATCTCTGGTCTAGGCAGTAAAGAGATACTTATTTGAAGGTATGTTGCAATGCATGTAGAATCTGCCCAGTAGATATCTGAGCCCAGGTGTTAGGTATATGAGAGGAATCACTCTTCAGATATGTATTCGAAAGTGGCTGAAAAAGAAAGTGTAAAATTTAAAGCGGCATCCTATATCCAGACAGCCTGGACACAGAAAAGAAGCAAAACGTGTTTCGATCACTCTGACTTAGGTATGGGCTGCATAGTTTATATAAACAATGCAAAACAAAGTTAATTTTTGTTGCTCCTCTCCTGCCATCCTTGCTCTTGCGAGACAGCAACCAAATGCCTGCACGTTTTCTTGGGAGGATTTTTTTTCATTTCTCTCTTGATGTTTATTAGACTTACACGCCTGAGAAAATACCAAATTAACATCTCTTCTGTTGTTACTTTCTTTGTAAGAGCCTCCCGAATGGCTAAGCCCTCCAGTGCTGGGGAAGGACTTGATTTCCAGATCCAGGCGGCTCAGCTTTTCTCTGCCTCCTGGAAGAAACAGCCTCCGTGGGGAGGATGGTCTTTTGGTGAAGAGCTGGCAACCCAGGGTACAGGCAGTTTTCTGAGTGGCACTTCCCACCCACCCATCATTATCGAAATACACTCGGCTGCTAATTTCCTGGAAGATTCAAATGCTCCTACTTCAAGGTCATCTCAAAGGAGAGTTTAAAGAGCATTTCTCTCCCCCTCCCTTCCCTGGTAAAATATGTATATTTACAAGAGCATGCACAAATGGTCACCAGGGAAGATAAGCTATCAGAGAGTTGGGAGATGTCTTTCCTCATATAGTTCACACATCACTGAAGCAGATAAAATTGGTTTTCTACCTAGCTCTCCGAATACACTGTTAAGGACTCTGTCCTGACAATTGATCTACACCACTACGATAAAATTCAGAGCATCTCTTTCATAAATATCTAACTGTGGCATCAGTGGCTGCTGCTCCCCCCTGGCTCCCAGGGACCGTGCTTGGGCAGGCAGAGAACACCCTGCCGCTCGTGGCTTCCGTGGGCACCGCAGTCATCGTCGCTGACTGCATCGAAACTTAATTAAAGCGTTAGGTTCAGTGCGGTAAGATGTATGGCCCAGTTTACAGTTATTAAAGTCAGTTGCATGACTGCCCATGGAATGTTAGATTAAATCTCTGTTTAATTTTAATAATAATAATAACAGCGTCTGGGATCCACACTTGCCATTTTCCAAATGTTGTGTGCAGCTTTCTTATTTTATTTTTTAATGCCTGCCCCCTATGGCCCTGGAAGCTGCATGTGCTACTGTCAGGCTCTGTAGCTCACTGCAAGCTGACAGGGCTGCGCGCTCCTTTGTTCTCTTGTAGAGCCAATGCCGTTTAAAGAGTCAGTGCTTTCTTGTATCTAGACTTTTGCATGAGACCTTCCTTGGAAGCCATATGTGTGCCATCCGGGGCATCTGTGGAAAACAGAAGTAGTACAGTCCATAAAATTAAGTGCGTAGGAGGTCAGCCCTTCAACACTGATCTCTAACTGGCTATTAGACAGAAGTCAATTGGACGATTACAGACAGATTGTATTCTAATACAGGAAAAATGTGAAACAGTCTTTAAATGGTCATAGACGACCCCAGGACCGAATCAGAAGCCAGGCCAATAGTAGGTGCTTAATAAATATTTATTAAATAATAGAATGAAGGATAACAAGCAATGACCTTGGAGCCAGATGATGTGGGTATGAGGCTCCATCATTCACAATCTTCATTAGGTAAGGCAAGGAACTCAGTATCAGTTTCTTCCTCGTGAAAGAAGAGGAAATATCTGCTCCTCGAGACTTCTGGCTGGGTTGAATAAGATAATTAGTGTGAACGTGCTTTGCAACCTTCTATGAGGACACGTGATGTATTGTTATTTTTTAATGAAATTGCTATCCATAAGTTAATGTTTAAACAAGTGTAAGAGGGTCTAGGATATTATAAGACAAAAAGATAAATCATCATTAATTAAATTTTGGGATTTTGAAAGAAAGACACCATGTGCATTCAGACAGAAATGATACATTAATGGCAGAATAATTTTGGTGACATAAAAAAAGACTGAGAATCATGAAATCTATAACCTAGTGTGGGGTCCGCTCCTCCGTCTCTTTGTTTGCCTCATTTGATCAAGAGGCTGGACTAAGTGATTTGAAAAGTCTTTTCCAGTTCTGTGATTCAATGATACAGATCTGAGCAGAGTCCAAAGCCCATCAAGTTATCCATTGTTAAATTCATGTGCACGTATTTCTGTATACCTTGGAGTTTTATTTTGTCCCTGTGTGAAATATTGTCTCCCCTTAAAGGAGCCCTGGGATGCACAAAAAGGGAGTCAGAAGAGATGAGACATGGGGAAAGTACAAATGAGGCTACTGGGTTTTGTGTGGCCCGTCAGTTTGCAGAATCGGCTATTTTAAATGCAACTGGAATTCTCCAAGTGAGGCCAGGCCTTTGAGATATTTCCTGTGCTTTCTCCCTTCCTTTTCTTTCTGATTTTCAGTGACTCTTGCAGAAGAGCCATTGAATTTGAGGCTGGGGGCTCTGACATGCTGGGGCATTGCCAGTGACTCTCTGGGGCCTTAGTCCTGGTTGAGGCATGGACATTAAGCTCTACAGTCACAGCTCGTGGAAACTTTATTTACCTTTCAATGACAGATGATGTGCGGAGAGCCAATGAAGGTGGAAATCCTGGCCTAAACAAGTGGCAGTTACCCAAGCATCTTCTGGAGGAAAATGGCCTGGCCTAAGTCCCTGACCTTGTGGAGAGGGCAGTTGTGGAGAGGTCGCATACCTGCCGCTCTCATCCTCTCATTGTGCCAGGGAACTGCATTTCTGAAGCCTTGAACGCACCCAGCTGAATTTGCATCTTGAAAGTATTTTGTTGCTTGAGTCTCTTAAGTCATCCCCTAACTTGTGAGGGAGATAAACCTTGCGTCTAAGGAGGGAGATTAAGGGACTGATAGTTTATTGTTCAAATTTAGAAAAATGCTGCTTATCTCAAAAATAATTATATTTGTAACACCTGCCTTGAAGAGGGCTTCCCTCTTCTTTACTATTGCTATTTGTATTTATTTAAAATGATTTGGAGTCACGCGCATCCATCTACACTCCATCTATTTTTGTTAATTGAGATTCTTTCTGCATATCAATGTGAGTCCTTTGGCTCTTTCTTGAGGTGGGGTTAAAAGTGAAATAAACAATTATGCTCCAGGGAGGGAAAAAAGTAAAACTCAAATACAACGTAACTATCATATCTGATCTAGGGTTCCCTCTGAAGTCTCTTTTATCTAGAATTCACTTATGCTAACGTGAGGCCTGTGGTCTTATTTAATATCAGCCAGTAATAAAGAGCCCTTCAGCTAACTGCGGCCATATTCCACTATTAACTGCGGCTCTTGAAATAGTGGAGGGAAGGGGAGTCGGAACCCTTCAATGTCAAGACATTTAGAAGCACTCCAGCATCAATCAAGATGCACGTCGCTAAGTGCTTGCTTTCATTTACATGAAATATTCATACAGCATTCCGTTTTGCTTTTCTCTCTCCTAATCATCACTTTTCGAAAGAAGCTACAATCATCTCAGTTAGGGGAGGGTGTTATGGGACGTGCTGTACCTTTCAAAGTCAGGCTTCCTGCAGATAGCTAGTTCTGTAATGAGGCAGCAGACTGCATGGACCACCAAAGGTCTCCCTCACAGAGGCTGGCCTTGTTATCATGTACTATTCATCTTTGAGTATACAACTTCGTGCAAATGAAAGTAATTAATTAACCATAACAAACCTGTCAAAAAGCTATTTAGGATTTTGACAGAAAAATTTTTTTAACATTTGCTTTAAGTGGAAAATAAAAATCATCTAGCTCAGAAAATTCAGAAGCAATTCTATTTACTCAAGCTTTTGTATTACTGTTCTCTCTTAATTACATGATAAGTAGCATTTAAATTAATTTCTAGTTCTTTTGACTTATATTAATTGTATGATGCTTTTGTAGTTGATGCAGGTTTAAAAAAAAAAGCCTGAGGTGGGAAAATTGACTCTATAAAAATAATTTCAAAAAGTAGG
>VMDR010032699.1:0-11619 GCA_007922815.1 Macrotus californicus
ACCTTCAAAAATTACTATATTTTTAGACAGGATCTTTTCGGATCACTTTCCCATCTACATTTTAGTACAAACAGTGCTTTTAAGTGGATAGTGCAGAATGCAGAAGGAACACAGACAAAAATAAATACAAAGGCAAGGTTAAGCAAGCTTTGCTATAGGTCATACTGTGTAGTAAACTTCCCCTATTTTTTGGTTTTGTTTTAAAGCTTTCATTTCTTCATTGCTTGTAAATAGAATGGAGACAGGAGCAAATTGAGCAGCTGGCCACTCGCCTGGCATAAAGTTAAAGCTAGACCCATGCATCGGTAAACAGAAGCAATGCCTTTTAGTAAAAACGCGTTTTTTGTTCATCTGTCGGGTGTATTTGATGTGGCTGAAATTTATATAGCTGTATTTCATCCGTATCTTCATTTCTGTTATTAATCTGCTACAACTTATCACTGATTGAGAACTTGGTTTCCTCTGCGCCCTGGTTACCTCCTGATTGATGTCTGACCAGGTTCCTTACTCTCCAGAAATCGATGCAGGAAATGAATACATTCAAATGAATCACTGAAGAAGCCACATCCTGTGATTTGTTCAGCTGATTGTAATGTTATGATGACAGTAGATTCAATTTTTATTCCTCTTTGCGTTCCCACCAGTTTATTAATTCTCTCACCTTAAGAGTAATTAGATTACTCTTATCCTTTGTTAACATGCAGATCACCACTTTTATTACATTTTGATGGAAATAACTACTAGAAGGTGCAAATGGCCAAATATAGGAGGTATTTTTAGATAAAGACTCTACTTTAAATACTTCAGTGCCTCTGCATATCAATTGTAGCAAATTTCTTGGACATAAAAGCATTGCGACAAAGTTGTAAATGAATTTTAATTAAATCACTCAGCCAACTGAATGAAATACAATAAAATAAAGATCCCTCTCATCACTTGGGTGGTAACATTTTCAGATAAACTCCACAGCTACCTTTCACCTCCGTATTGAACATTAATACATTGCAAGTGCTCTGAAGTGTTTAGCAGACATTCACTCAGTCAATGACTTCATGCATATTTACTGGAAAATCTATTGTTTAGAGACACATCGATGAACATGAGGCTGTAGCAGGGACCAAGATGTGCACTGTCCTCCAGGAGCTTACAGGCTGGTCATGGATAAAATTAGGTGCATTTAAAACAGAGGGTGATGGAGAGAACGCAGGCAGATAACATAAAGAGGCTTCACCCTTTCACAACTCAGGGTTTTCTATGGGGATGTAAGAGAATCTAAACCGAGAGGTGGTGCATGCATGGGGCCGTGGGTGTGGAGGGTGCTGAGAAGTGTCCGAGGCACAGAGAACGTGGCATGTGTAGAGGTCTAGAGTTTGGAGAGATCATATATTGGATTAAGCTGAGCTTCATTTTATACAGGCTTTAAAATTACCAAGGGTGAATGCATTGCCTTAGAAGAGTTTTTCTTACTTTTAATTTTGGTCTATTTTTATGGTAAGTAAGCAAGGCTTTACTTTCAAAGGCTGCAGTGCCATTATAGCTCTCTCTTTGTGGAGAACAGGTTTTAAGGAGCATAGAATAATTGCATTTCAGGTGGAATACAAAATGAAATACACTTAGTAAGTTGCTGGGGTGAGGAACTAAAAAATCAGAGTGTGTATCCTGAGATGACAGGAATATTTTGTTATCTGTCCCTAGAGTTAGATTCTACAGTGGAATGTTTGAAAGCTGCCCCTAGATATCAACCTTAAAATTCAAACCTGGTGCTTTTCCTTTTCCTTCCTCGCTTATCAAATCTTTGTTTGTTCCTCTAACCCAGAAACAACATCTTAGGCATCCTTAATGATATTGAAGAATCTTTAGTGCGTGATTAACAGGCTCATAAGATATAGCAGGGTTTGTATGGGGTATTTGGATGATCATAAGAAATTCTACATCATGAAATGTCTTGCTGGTAAGTATGAACCCACATGGGAGGACTGAACTTAATGAGGTGGCTCCTAATCAAGCAGATGGAAATCAGGATGCACGGGGATGAAGTGATGTGCTCATCCAAGGCCATGGCCCCCAGCACATGCCAGGGACTTGAAGATGCAGAGCTGCTGAGGGGAAGACTCCAGAGCTACACCTGTGTGAGCGGGTCTCCCACTCTCAGTGTCTATAAGGGGCAGGAGCCTTCACAAAGGACAAGGTTTCACAAGAGGGATTCACTCACAGACAGTGCCCTGTGCTTTTCATATTCATCCCAACCATTCCCAGGGGTCCAGTCACATCTCTGCCCCCAATGCATCTGCATGGAGGGAGGAGAGCACCATCAGCTGTAGAGAAACCTTCTGATAGGATCATTTTTAAAGTCTTCCAAAGCCTGAGCAAACCTACCACAAGAGTTAAGATATTCTGAATTTGGCGGGGTGGTCTCAACTTTTGACAATCAATTTTGCTCCTTTAAAAAAAACCCTTGAGTAGAGTGATGAGGAATTCTTAGAATATACTTAAAAGAAATAGTTAAGGATATCTTAAAAGATTAAATAAAATCATAAAATAATAATTACTAATATTTAAACATTGACTGGATTCTGGTCTCAAGGATTTATGTATTTCACCCCCTTGGCACACAATATTTCTATAAGGGAAGCAATGTCATGGCCTTGACTTCGTACTTGAGGACCCTGAGTTTGAGCGTTTATGCAACTTCTCTATATTTCCACCTACACAAATCTAAAGTTCAAGAGGATAAACCCTATGCCCTCAGACTTCCTCTGTTTCAAATTTAGGTAATACTTGCCCTCATCTTAGTTTATTTGCTAATGTAGTCATTCATCCTCACTTTAATCTCTTCAGCGACTTTAGGATCATCTGGGTCAGGTGTCATCTGTGATGTGGGACCCACATTCCTTGTCACAGTGACACCCGGCACAGGTCAGACCCGCCACGGGTGATTCTAAGAGGTGGAGATGCACCAGGAACCCAAATGCAAACTAACACAGACTCAGCCCTGAAGTGTTCAAAACTCCGTGGAAGGGACACAAATTCAATAATGTGGCACCACAGGGTGAGTGCTCTAACAAGGGGAAGGAGGGCTGCGGAGTGTGGGGAGTGGGGAGTGGGGAGAGCGAGCGGGGGAGGGAAGGAAGCCGCCTGAAGGAGGGGGCGTCTGCTTCTGGCAGCTGCGTGGAGCATAATCAATATGCTTTCAACGCATCCAGGGTGGGAGCCCAGAGGAGCGTGTTTAAAAGGAGCAATTTGCTTCTGTGAGAAAAAGAAAAAAGAAAAAGTTCCTCAAATACAGCTGCGCTGACAAATACATTCTGTGAATGGTCATTTTATTACTTTCCCAAGAGCGGAGAGGACAAAAATACGAATATTTGCACAGAAGCTGAGAGCCTGTGGATTTCCAAGCCTTGGCTCTGCTGCGGACCTGGCTCCATCAGTAGTTTTCTGTATCCGACTGCCACCCTTTGGATGCCAGCTTCTCCCACACGTCTGATCTTCAGTATAATTTGGACGAGTTTCCTATATAGCAGTGTGTTAGGCGAGGTTTAGAAAAAACCCGAAGAGAGAGAATGAAGTATGGAGGCTGACAAATTCTAAGATCTGTGGAGTAAGTCAGCAGAGCAAACTGGAAACCCAGAAGAGTCGATGGTGCATTTCCAGTCCAGGTCTCAGGACAGGCAGAAGCCAATGTCTTAGTATCATCTTTGTATATAGTGAGATTTATGTCATAAACAAATGTGTGCATTGAAAACAAAATAGGTGCCCTGGGTGGGTTGCTCAGTAGGCTCGAGCATCTCCAGGTAAACTAAAAGGTTGTGGCTTGGATCCCCAGTAGGAGCACGTAGGGGAGGGAAGCAACTGACCGATGTTTCTCTCTCACATTGATATTTCTCTTGCTCTCTCCCCCTTCCTCTCTCTCTAAAAGCAAAGAAAAGATGTTCTCAGGTGAGGAAAAAGGAATAGAATCGGTATTTATAAAATTGGTATAGTTCCCTACTTTGGAATTAATATGACCAGTTTGATATATGTGATTTTTACTATTCCATGAAATTCACAACTCATTCATGGTAATTATTTTTAATTAAATGGTTTGTAGGGAACTTCTCACTTGAAAACATGTTCTGTGTGCTTGATCATCTCCCCAGCCCTCTAGAACACATATCCTCATGGATCAAATGTAAAAAGTATTCTTTAACAAATCAGGGAAAGGCATGGAAGTCAACAATCACAACTGTTTAAAATGTGCTATTGATGCTTCTAACCAATACAGTTAAAATGACTTTATTTAAAAAATAAATGTACATCCGTTGAACATGTACTGCAGAAGGCATGCAAATTTGCTCATGAAAGTTAAACTCAATTTCATTTTATTTTCAACATTTATAAGATACATTTTTTGAATATTTGAAATTGGCTCTTGGCCTTGGATTTTTGTTAAAATTCATAATGCAAAGCAAAGCTTGGTTGCTCTCCATCAGGATCAAATCACCACAGTAAAAATTCTCACTCCACTTCCAATAGAATGTTGGATGAAATCTAAGTGTGAGGCTCGAAGAGCAACTCACACCCTGATGTCATCGCTTTCTGGGTGTCCTATAAACTTTATTTTACTTACTCTTTATTTTAACCATTTAGATGTAACATTATTATTATATTCTAAAATTTAAAAAAATAATAAAAGTTAATTATTTTGTCTAAGTTAAAGAATTAGCTAGTGCCAGTACTGGTACTTGAATCAAAAATTGTTATATTTCAAGTCTTTATCTTTCTATCCAAAGTCTGGCATTCCTTTACTCATGCTGAGAATGTATGTTTTTATTGTTCTTAATATGCATTAAAATCAATTCCAAAACCTCCATGAGATTCTTGTTTTTTCAGAAAAGTCTCATGGAGTTTAAAACCATCTCTTTCTGCCCAAGAGAATTTTCAGCAAGTCACCTTCTTCACGTAAGATTTCTCACTTTTCTCTCTAAGTATGTCAATGGTTACTTAGACACTTTAAGATTACAGCTTTAAATCACCCGTTTCCCGTGTGAGGAATTGGTAGTTCTGGAAATGGCATGGCAACATTTTAGTAGCAATTCTCAGGCACTATTTTGTGAGTTGGAATTCTTTCCTGTGGGGAAGTACGAGCTGGTGATTCTACTGAACTGGAAGAGCTGGTTGTGCAGGCGTAGGCATGCGCAGACCCCAGCGCTGACATGTATGAATTCCCACATGCATTATGTCTCTGACTTTCCTGCAGAAATGATTGGATAAAAGGATATTCCCTAACTCACATGGATTTTATGTAGGCAGCTTAATTTCTTTTCATATCAGGACTGTTCTCTGCAAATACTCATAATGTTGATAATTGCTTTAGACTTTTGTCTAGTAATGACTTTAAGCTAATTAATTTACATATTTGTGACATGTATATTTCCTGTTTTTTCTTTGAAATTATATCACTATTTCTATTATCTGGTATTCTAACATCACAGATTCTCTCAAATTCACAAAAATCCACCAAATTCACAATTTCATTTGAGTGTGTCTGCAAGGGCGGATGGGAAACTGGTTTAACCTGGTCCAAAGGCATGGGCTTCCTTAAAGTAGCCCAGTTCTCTCAAGTGTCCTCACACTCAGAGACATTCAAGATTTGACCCCACTTCCGAAACCAGTTGTCATGGAGGTTTGGAATCCTTCCACCAGAAAAACATGGGATCTATGTTTGAGCCACTTCAGTTATAGGTAACTCACCCCTTTCATTCATGGACTCAAAGGGCAGAAGATGATCCTCCTGTGGAGCAGAAATCCACCTCCAGGACCCCCCAACCCTTGGCTTTTCTGGTACTTTTAGCTCTTCCAAATAAAGCCATCCCTCCGCAAACCAGGCTCTGCTATCTCTCACTTTCGTGCTGCCGGTCAGGACACATGGTCTCTACTGCACAGGGACTGGCTCTGTCCTCTGTTAATGTGCAATATTATTGCACAGGAAATCATGCACTCAGCTGAAAATGCTAAATTTCAGGAACCCAGAAAGAACACAGAAATAGAATGGAATGCCAATAGAGAGCAAGGAAAGAAAAAAATTGCAGAAACAAAGTCATTTGTCCAGAACAAAGATTGAAAAAGAATTATTTTATTTTAAAGATATGATTCAGCTACATTGAGATAAAATTGACTTATGCACAGGAGAATTTTTTTCCAAAATATTATTCACAACCATGAGTGTGTATCATTAAATGTTTTATATTTTTATCCTCATAACTCAGTACCACTGTGGAAAAGTGTATGTTCATCAAGGAATGAATGGGCAATTGAGTCCTGCTACGTGCAGGTAATTTAGTGGGGCCTGTGACATGAAATGAGATCGATGCTCTTTTTTTTATTATTATTGAGCTTACTGGGGTGACACTGGTTAACAAAATCATACAGGTTTCAGGTGTGCACTTCTACAACACATCCTCTGTACATTGTGGTGTGTGTTCACCACCCCAAGTCAGACTCCATCCATTACTTATCTCCCTAATACCCTTCTACCTTTCTCTACTCCCTTCCCCAGCACCCACTCCACTTTTATCCCTGTCTATGAGTTTTTTCTCTTTTTTTCTTTTTTGTTCAATCCGTCCACCCCCCCAACACAGATCTGCCCCTGACAGCTGTCAGCCTGCTCTCTGTCAATGAGTCTGTCACTATTTTTTGCTTGTTAGTTCATTTTGCTCATTAGATTCCACATTTGAATAAAATCATGTGGTACTTGTCTTTCTCTGATTAGCTTATTTCACTTGGCATAGAAGAGATGGATACTTTTGTGGTTACTTTCTAGCAAGGGAGGTGGACAGCAGACATAAAATAAATAAGTACACTAACTAAACAGATAAATAAGCAAATAAATTATGCAGTGTATTCAAAGGCAAATGGCATGGGATTGGAAAACAACACTGGAGCACGAAAAAGAAATAAGAAGTCCAACTGAAATTTTAAGTGAAGAGGTTATAGGAGGCATTATAGAGAAGATGACATTTGGTCACAAACTTGAAGCGGGGGAAGGAGCTAGTTATTATCTCCAGGGAGATGGCTTTCCCTGCTGAATGACCACCCAGTGCCAAAGCCTTAGGGCAGAAGCGTGCCTGGCATGTCCAGGAAGAGTAAAACATGGATGTGCCACAGAGAGCTGAGGTGCACTGAGCAGAGTACAGGACTTCAAAGAGGTGATAGGAGTCCAGGGCACATAGGCTTCCAACACCTTTGAAGGGATTTGGCATCTATTCTGAGTTAGATGAGAAGCCATTGCTGGGTTTTTTAAAAGGATGGTGTTCAGTGTATTCATCTTTAAAAGGACCTGACTGGAAGCTGAGTTGGGAAGGATCTGTGCGTGATATGGGGTGGGGAGGAGAGTGGGGACAGGGAAGAGGCTAAGGCAGTGATCCATGGGAGACAAGGTGATGCACAGTCAGAGGAAGGACCAGGGTCACACCCTGGCTGGGGCAGGACCAACTAGTCAGATTCTCGATATATTTTCATTAAACATTTCCTATTAGTTTTGGATTTGAAGGGTGAAAATAAGTGATGAGTCAAAGATGACTTCAAGCTGTGAGCATGAACAGTCAAATAAAGGGGCGGAAAGGTGCAGGGCTGGCAGATGCTGCTTGGGAAGTGGGAGTGTGCTGAGGTCTGAGTTGCTTGCACGTGGTATGATTGAGACTTCCACGAGCCATCTCATGGGAGGATTCAAGCAAGTTGTTGGATACAGAGACCAATGTCTCAGGCAGAGGTCTGGAACTGAGGTATACATTTGGTAGATGGTAAATATTTCTTGAATATAATTTTTGTATTGGAAAAAGAAGGAAAAATCCATAGGTGAACTTCAATTTACCGCAAAGGTCCCTGAAGGTAAGCTGACATGGAAAGAAAAGCAGATAAAGAAGCAGTCTTCTTGATTCTGCAGCTGTTTCTTATCTTCTTGTATTACCATTAAAATGTCATCTAAGATATTTTAAGATATTATAAAGCTTGAATAATTTATTGAAAAATATATTTCAAGAATAATTTTGATAAGTGCATAATCTTATGCCTTTCAGAATTACCAAATGACAGTCATTTTTACCCAAGAATAACCTAAAGATATAAGTGGGTTGAGTTTGAATTTTTTTTCTATGACCCATTACTTCCTTCAACACTGACATCTAATTCAAACTATAAATTTTTATATTGGTTATATATTATATTGTAAGACCATAAATAAACACTTTAATTATTTCTTTGGAAAAATGAATTGTATATGAAATGCATCCTGCTGCAAAATCTGGTGAGAAATAATGCATACGGGGCATATAAAACAATAGAAGAAAGTGGCAAAACATGGTACTGTGTTTTGCACAATTGTGTTTTGGACAGTGTTTTGCACAGTTTTTAATCTGCTAACATATCGTTGGATTGCAAAAAAATGGGAAACCATAAAAATGAGAAGTATTTTTCTTAATATAGGAAAAACAGCTCTGTGGGTTAATCTAGGCACGTCACTGAATGGAGGATTAGAGATATTCACAGCTGGAGAATGTGGGTCCTCAGAAAACAGAAATTCCTTTGGAAATCATACATCCTCATGTTTCTTACAGTGTTGGGGACCTGCCCCTGACATGTGTCACTGTCAGGTAGCTTCCGAGGCAGAGAGGTAAGTGTGCTGGGACACACAGCCATGCTCCTGACACCAGCCCTGATCATTCTCCAGATCCTGCCTCAGAGCCTTAGCGCTGAGTGGTGGTGAGTAGCTTGAACCAGGGAAGAAGAAAAGGCTGAGCACATTCTAGCATGAAAGGCAGGCCCGTCCAAGGAAAATGCCTTCTGGTGGGGACTCCTGCCTATTCAGAGCATGGGCCTGATTTCTGAAAGAGGCTCAGGTCTTGACATGCTTTTTGAGCAGAATGTTTGAAATCGTGCAAGCTGGAGTGGCCAATAAGGCAGAACCATGCCCCACATGCAGGAAAATCAGCAAAGGCTTTCAAACATATGAGTTATGAAACGACACAGCTGGGATTCTTTTTAAGCCGGGTGTCAAGCTATTACTCAGAGCACTGAAGATGTGGTTCTGCTTTCCGCTTTGTTTCTCCGAAAAGCAGCTGAAGAGAACCAATAGGCTGCATTCAGAATACGGAGAGAAACGCGGAAACTGGTGTAGGCTGTTCAATCAGGAATTTCTCTGCTTCTGCTGAAATGTCAGCCTTTGGTATTAATTAAAGTGAAAACGAGCACTACCACTTCAGTAAATCAGTGAGTTTCCGTGGACCTCATGGGATGTGGAAATGATGACAACCTAGCCAAGCAGCCTGGTGGAAAGAATGCAGAGAAGACATGATTTCTGGTCAAACATCTTGGATTGCAGAACATTCTCCACAGGTGTCTAGTTAAGAATAATGTATGTGATCTCCAAAACCTGCCAGGGCACTTTCAGATTTTGATCATTTTAATTAGAAAAACATCTTGGGAAGCAATTTATCAATAGATGGCAGTAAAATTATTATTGCCAATGCAATATTACTAAATAAGTATATTTCTGGCACTTTATTCTATACGTAGAATCTGTAATAGAGAAAATAGTAATACTTGTTATGGAAAATATTAGAAACCAAACTACTGCCTAACGTTCAAGAAATTATTATGCAAATGTTAGATATTAAAATCTCTAGAAAATAGATAACCTTTACTAAAAGGGTTATGGAGATTTCCTTTAGAATACTGCTTTTCTGTCGCTGTGTAACAAATGACCACATTTAATGGCTTAAAATAATGCTCATTTATCTCACAGTTTTACCGGGTCAGGAGTCTGCCCACAGCTGAGGGGGTGCTCTGCTCGGGGCTTCACAGGCTGAAACCAAGGGGCTGCGCAGGCTGCACTCCAGAGCCCAGCCTCCTCTCCGGAGTATGTTTCTCGTGGCCTCAGGGACTGTGATCACAGGTGTGCTGTCCCATCACTGTTATACCCTAGGACTAGAAACAGGCCACCGGGCTGCCCGCCTTCAACGGGAGGGGGTTGCAGAACTGTGTGAATCATTGGGAGTCACCTTAGGGTATGTCTCTGCCAGTGTTAAAGGCATATATTGTGATAGCAAATAAAAACAGCAAAGACCCCTCTTGCGTGCACAACAGTGAGAACCATAAACAAATAACCACCTCCCAAAAGTCTTGGCCTAAAATTAACCCACCGTCAAATTTCCTGAAGTGATAATATGTCATTTGTGACTTTCAAAATCGCTTAATACAGAAAGGAGAATACTCAAGACATGCTGAGGTGAGTTTTAGCCGAAACAAACAAATGAAGGAGTAGCTCTCACTGCTCCAAATTTCCTCAGGAAATTGAATGGGTCATAATTGTCTTTTATCTGACTATTCCAGTAGGGCCTCCAGATTTTAAGGCTTCTGCATTATAATGAGCCTTTCACTTGTCACATATTACATATAATTTCAGAGACAACTTAGAATCAGAGGATTTTTTCCCCATATATCCAAGCTTTTTAAATTATGAGACCCTCTTTTTAAAATTTAAATCCCCATAAAGTGATTTCTTTAAGCACTTGAAAATTTCCTGACTACCCATCCTCTTTGCCACACATTTTTATATCTGCTATCATACCAGCTATGAATGTAAAACAATTTATACAGATTTTAGAATACCAAAAAGAACAGAGGAACAATAACTTACTTTGGGTTCATCCATTAGAATCCAGTGGAAAAACACTAGTTAAATATAAATGCATTCAAGAGGAAAAAGGTTGAGCAAGGTACTTTAGTTGAAAGAACATGCTGTTTTAGATGGAATAATTTCAGGAATATAAATTGATAGTTTTCTCCACTGTTCTCATGAGCATTTATGAGAGCAGACCAGGAGTGTTACCTGCCCAAGTCCCCTGTCCCCTGAGTGTCAGCTCATCTCTTTGCTCAGCAGCTGCCCTCTCGCCCAGCACTGAGAAACACAGAGCTGCTTGCCAGGAGTCATTACCTCTTCCAGGAACATCCGTGCTCTGATCACCTTGGGGATAAAGCGAGGATTTGAATATTGCCTCTGCCCTTCGGAAGCTAGGAGCACAGAAGAGTAACAATAACGTAAAAGGGGGCTGTGTCTGCCGGGCTAGAGCACGAAGCAGAACTGTGTCTAGTCACTGTCTTAGTGGGTGCTCATGGCATCTCTACCGTGTGAGTACCACATCCCAGCGGCCAAGGCAAAGGGAAAAGTTCCAGACCTTCAGACTCTGGCAGGACAGAGCCAGATGAGCAACACAAGCCAAAACTAGACAAAGGACAGAGTTGGCATTTCATCTCAGGGAAGAGGTCCATGATCAAGTTCTGTGAGACCTGCTGAGGAACACGCCGTGTGAGAAATTGGTACTTCAGAACGATCTAGATAAGTGACTGCAGACTTTTTAAGAAATTCCAGTCATCGCAGATAATGTTTTTGTAAAACACAATGAAAATTAAAATTAAACGATCAGATAGAGAAAAGCCCTGTTTTTATTAGATACGACAAACATACCATTACTTTGTAAAAATTTCTAAGTGATTTCCAAAGTTTTCTAAATACTTACTCTGAATTTATTACCTTCTCTAATTACAGACTAGTAACAAACATGTGGTGGAGCTATACCCATTTCA
>VMDR010032700.1:0-11632 GCA_007922815.1 Macrotus californicus
TTTTTTTTTTTTCTGTACAATGGCTCTGGTAGTATTAATTTGTCTTTAACTTCATTCGAAACTATTTTGTTAGACTGTAATGTGACAGCTGTCATATCAGTGTGCATTTAAAAAAAAGCTTATCACAATTGGTGAGTTTTTGTGCAGCCATTTTTATATTGAAGATGGAAGAAAATATGCCACATTTTCAGTGTATTATGCTTTATTATTTCAAGACAGGTAAAAATGCAACTGTATTGCAAAAATATTTGTGCAGTGAATGGAAAACATGCTGTGACTTATTGAATGTGTGAAAAGTGGTTTGCGAAGTTTCTTGGTGCTATTGACATTTTGACCAAATAATTCTTTGCTGTAGGGCTGCCTTATGCATGGGAAGATGTTTAGCAGCACCCCTGGCCTCTATGGACCAGAAGCCTATAGCAGGAGATAGCCAACATTCCCTCATGTTTTCAAACAGGATGAGGTTGCCAGGTCAATATTTTATTCAGTGACGGGCCTCTAAGTAGATTATTGCCTTTTAATATTCAGGAAGGAAAATTAATCTCTGTAGCCTGTAATCAACCTACAACTTCTTCTGGCATTTCTCCAACTCTCAAAAACAAAATCTCTGCTCCAGATTAATTGACCATCTCTCAACATATCAGCATGTTTTACTGCTGTTCTACGCAAGATGCCATCTCCCTCGCCTATTTGCTTTTCAAACATTGAGCCTCCTGCCCCAGATCTCTCTTTTTTCCATTCTCTGAACTCAACCAACCCTAATTGGCCCTACTACTCAATTGGAACTTGTCATTTTTCACCTGGTTTTGTTAGCTTTTCATGTGTTTTTATGTATCTTTTATCACCTACTAGACAGTAAGCAAACTTTCCTACAACTTCTTTATGCCATTCACGTGGTGGAATTTCAGTCTTATAAATATTTATTAATTATGAAGTGCTCACGGAAAATAGCTGAGAAGCAGTAAATAAGTAAGTAAGGACTTCTCCCTTTCGTGACGGCTTGTGCTAATACCCAGACACTGGCTTTGCATTTCCACTCCAGCGCTCCATGTTTCAAAAAGTAAAATTGTAGTCAAACAGCTAGGTTTTCTGTTAGCAAGGTTATGCACATAACTTTATCATCATCTTTTAGTTTCTCGTGGCTTTATTCTTTCTTTAATATCGGCAATTAACTTAATTTACCAAATCAGTCATTCCTTAATTTGTTACATAGACAAGGTAACAAGAAGATCAAAAGGGCCCCGATGGGACCCATTTAGTTAACACTGTATTTAAATTCATTGTTCATGGATTGATAAGATAATTTTGTAACCAAAGCAAAAATGTATGCTTACTGTATTCGGCTGGCATATCACTTTGTCCCAGACTGATTATGTTTTCATAAAGAAAAAAAAAACAAATATTAGAATCTTGATAAACCTGTTTTTATACACCCACAGTAGATTCATGTAAAACCTTAAGCCAATGGCCATTTTATCAAGCTTTGAACTGCCAAGAATTACTTTAACTATGTTGAGGCTTTCAGAAGTGACCATTGGATTTTAATAGTCTCAGTTGGTTTGGTCAACGCTAAGGGCACTGTTTCCATTTTGGTCATGGTGCTGCAGGTAACTTCACAGAATAGACAGTTCAAAGCTGGATTACATGTATGCACATAAATCTACCCTTACTTTTACCTTTACAGAGGGAAATGTAGTATTTGGGGGATTTCCTGAGATCAAATATTTTGAGGTGCTCAAGTCAAGCATTCTAATGACTTGAGAGGTTTTGACACACTTTCAGTCGATGAACAATGGTTGAGTCTAGACAGATCTTGAGGAAACTGTAGGAGAGCCAGCTCCTTTCAGTCATTACAAGGGTTGTTTACATAGCCCCAATCCTCTGCAAAGACACAAGAACTTTTTCAAGGACCCCCTTATGCAAACCACTATTACCTGGATACAAAACCTTGAACAGCCACCCACAGAACCAAAGAAGTTTGTAAATAAAGTTAGATATTTTTAATATGTCTCCACACTTCTGAAAATCCTCCTTTAATAGCCTTCATTACAATTTGTGTTATTACTTACTGTATTGTCAGTCCTTCATGCTAGGCTGCAAGCCCTGTGAAGAAATAGTTGTGTTTATTTTGCTCTCTATGCTACCCCTTGTGTCTCCAAGGCAGTCAGCATAGGACAAGTCCTCAGTAAATATTTGTAGGAGAAAGGATGTAAGGAGGGTCAGAGGGAAACAGTGATGTGTTGAGTTAGCAGAGCCTGCTTTAGGCACAGATGGTAAAGTTTGGTTCAGTGGTTGGCCCCCACTGTCCCTCTGCCCTTTTTCAGACTTCTCCCATTTCTCATCCCTGCCCTCCCATTCCCCCATGGAACCACAGTTAATGCGACCTGCTCCGTGCTCTTACAAACAGCATAGGTAATTTTATTTACTAAGGTCATTCAGTACTATACCGTCCCTGCAGTCTTTATTTTTAATCCTTAACCCAAAAGCTTTACTCATTAACGATGATGTGGAACAGAGGAAGCAGAGCAGTGGTTTCCTTGCACCAGATAATAGTCCATTTTCTTTCTATGAACTCAGCTATACCACGTAGGCAAAGCTTCTAAATTCGTTCACTCAATCAGTGTGTCATTTCAACCAGTATTTATTTATCCAGTATCTATTGAACATCTGTTATATGCTAGGCTTAGTGCTAATCAATGTAATTGTAACGTAAGGAAAAAATAACCAACTTATAAGGAAATGACTGACTTCTTTTGGGGGTCCTCTTTTGTCTTTTTGAAACAGCTTTCAACAGGTGAGAGTATAAAGGAAATCAATATTCACCCACAGTCATTGACTGAAAAGATATGAGCAAATTATAGGCCATTTTAAACCTTCAGGGAAATAAGAATCACTTAAGAAAGGGAACTGGTTCTCTTGCCAACTTTTGGAAGTCCCTGTGTCTTTCACTGAATCATCCAGCGAAGCTCACTGAGTGCTGCGGGACACTGTTAGGCCCCAGGACATGCAGATGAAACGCCGTCTCCTCCCTGAAGAAGGTCACAGTCTAGAGACAGACAAGAACAGGCAAATTAACACTTATAATACGTGACATAAGTACAGGGTAGAAGTCAGCAGATGATACTATGGCAACCCAAAGGAGCAACACACAACTAAGCCTGAGGCAGCAGGTAAGGCTCCCAGAGAAGATGACAGTGGGTAAATGGGAACAAGCCAGATGAGAGGGTGTGGAGCGGATGGGCTTTTTAAACAAAGAAAACAGCAACTGCAAAGGCTCAGAGGTGAAAGAGAGGAAAACACTTGTGGGAATCAGTGCAGTCAGGGCTTATACTGTGGGAAGGAAAGCAGCCAAAATGATATTATCTTCAGCGGCAGATAATGAAGGACCTATTTGGGGAGCCACCAAAAGTATGAGAAAGTTTATGATATAATGAATGTGGCCTTTTAGGAAGATGCTTCTGGTAAGGTGGATTTGAGAAAGGAAAACTGTGGCGTGTAAAGAGGCGATCATTTTTATTTATTTATTTTTGTATGTTTGTATGGTTTATACTCCACGTTGCTCTTTAAAAGACTTTAGACTCTTAAGAGGACATACAGAAAATTGGCACGGCAAATTATGAAGTAGTGTTGGGTGTAAGGCAAAGGAAAAAATATAAGGCAAGACACAAAATGGAACCTAAAATAAGACTCAACACAAAAAGTATTTCTAATGCACTTATAATCAACATCTAAGACAGGCAAACTTGGCTCTCGGCTTCCTGTGAGCCAAGGATTTGTTGTATCTAAAAGGTAAACAAGTTGATCAAGATTGTCCTGGTACAAAGATTTGAATGAATATCTTCTACCGAGTCTTATAAAAAGGAGGTCAGAAACAATATGAAAAGGAGGTCAGGAACAATCTTACCCTTTGTTAGAGCATGAAGTCCATGAGTATAGGGACTTCGTCACTGCCCTGTCTTCAATGACTTGAAGCATGACAAACATATAGAGAGGGCTCAATAAATTATTTTCTGAATAAATTGATGAGTGGGTGTATAGAAATAGGTAGGCAGTTATAAACGAGAGTATTCTTCCTCCAAAAGTGAAATAAAAGCTGTGTAAAAATAGACCAGCAGAGAATAGATTCATGATACCCCCAATCATTTAGTCTGTAAGAAAGATCAAGGTCTTAACCACCATCATTCCCTGAAAAGAGAACAGTAAAGCCAAACTTTCTGATTATTCTGAAGGTTTTCAAATTCTGCCACCTTGAGAAGGAAGGGAGAGAATCTAAACAACTCGCAGTCTCATTTAATGAGCAGCGTTTTCATGAGCATCCATAGAGTGAAGTAAGAATGTTTATAGCGGCACTTCTAATAGTGCTCTAAATTTAGGACAAAATATTATATCAAAAAGCAACTTAATAAATATGAATGCTATGGTATGTGCTCAGTCTTCTATTAGTCTGACATAATCTAAGCATAGCTTTTAGGAGATTTTCATGGGTTTCTTTTTGAAAACTTCATGACTTTCTCTAGAAATATTATTTCTCCCGATTCACTGCTGCCCAACTTTGGACAAGTACTGGGCAGCAGTGAATTTAGAATTATGCCCTTTGGCAAGTATCTGCAAGACAGCCATTTGGTTTGTCCAGTTCAGGTTAAAGCCCTAAACTAAACTGTGGGCAAGGTTGATAACCTCTGAGAATATTGTAAAGCTTAGCTAAGACAGTAGTTGGATATTAGGAAACTCCTTTTCTATCCAGAAATAAGTGAAAGGACTAATATCAGATAGAATCAATGTATGGCTGAAAATATACTCACATATGTGTTTCAACACAAAAGTCAATAATATATCATATGACATGGCCAGAACTATCATCTTAAAAATTTAGAAGATGGTGTGTTCAATCACTCTCATAGACTCTTAAAATATACTACTAAAGCACTCCTGTAACTTCCGTGTTTACCTTTGCACTGAGATAACTCTATGAGATGACTTTCTCGATAAATTTATTAGTAACAGAAAGTTAAAAGTTTAAAAATATTGCTGAAAATGATAGCTTTTATTTTAAAATACTCACCAATAATCTTTGTTAAAGGCAAATGTTATTCAACAGAAACAGCTTTGTGTTAAAGCCGACTTCGGTCATGGTAATAGAACTGTATTATATGCTTAAGAAAGAAAGCTCACCTTTTATTGATATAGAAAATAAACATGCACCCTAATTATGAAAAATAATCTGAGAATACAAAATGGAAATATTAGAAGAAATGCATGCAAATATGGGATCTAGAGGTTTGGGTCCCATTACCTTTATGGAAAATCTGCCTCTCATGGATGGTCCATTCACTAACAGAGAAGATATAGAGTAAGAAGATTTTTGGGGTCAGTGATAAGCTTTAGAGATGCCAGGTTCTGGGAGTCATCAGAATGGAAATATCTAGTAACAAATAGGATATACAAATCTTTCCTTTTAAAGAGAAGTCTGAGTTGGAAATGGATAATTTAGGCGTTATTTAGACTTAAATCTATGTCAGTGAACTTAGAGGGAAATCTAAACCTAGTTATTAAATATGGGAGACAATGTTGCTATATGAAAGAGTAACAGGACTTCTTTTCAACTACTTTTTAGCTCAACTCTAAAGTGATACCACAGACATTGGTAATTTATCAAGAGCAGTTTGAAGGTCATTGCACAACTAACCTTAACTCTTGATACCGTGACAGGCAAAATTGAAGGTGACATTCTCAAACTCTGGTTTCACCATCTCTAATCATAAAGTAGAACAAATCAAAGGAGGGAAAAACATTTATGAAGATGAGTAATTAGTGCAATAAAATTTATAGGTTAAAGGAAGACTTGGTTATGTGAAGACTAAGTTAACAAGAGGTTTAAGCAATAGATCGATGCATCACAGCATGTTTCTTGTATTCTTCATATTTTGGGAAGGCTGATAACCTCCTCAGTACACATCGCCTTGGGAATTTTGAGAGTCAGAGTTAAACCCAGAGAAACCATGAACCAAGTTTGGTTTTCACATCCCCTTCACCAGCCCTTGCAGCTTTCCCTCACCCAAGTACTCAGTGGTCTTGATGCTGGTCTATATGTCTCTCGCTCCAAAACAAAATCATCTGATAACCTCCCTCATATCAGTGGATTCATATATATATTTATTCATTCACCAAATATTTATTGAATATTTGCTCTCTATGCTAGGCATTGTCCTGTGTCTCAGAATATGGTGGTCAACCGATAGATGAATAAATATGTAGATGTAAATAGATTGATCTAAAATAGAAAGGTAGATAGGTATGTAAATAAAGGAAGGAAGGAAGGAAGGAAAGAAGGAAGGAAGGAAGGAAGGAAGGAAGGAAGGAAGGAAGAAAGAAAGAAAGAAGGAAAGAAAGAAAGAAAGAAAGAAAGAAAGAAAGAAAGAAAGAAAGAAAGAAAGAAAGAAAGAAAGAAAGATAGATCCAGGATCTATGATATATTAAACAAGGATTTTTAGAAGCTGAGTATGAGCATACTGTTTTAAATAGATATAGTGTTCATAGGTGGGGATGTTTGAAACTATGAAATGATTGAAATGACATGAAGAAGCCAGTCACACAACAAAAAAACAGAAAGAAATATTTGGACAGAGAAAACAGCAAGTGTGTGACAGACTATATTTTCCAAAGATGGCCAATACAACATACCCCATCCGAAACGTTCTGCTTACAATGTGCCATTGACACTCCTTCCTTGAAACTGCACTGAACTTTGTGACGGCCTCAGCCAATGAAGTCTGGGGGAATTGATGCCAAGTGACTTTCAAGAGTAGGTCATGAAATTGCTATGCAATTCCCTCCTGTACCCTTGGGATGCTTGCTTTTATTACCCAGTTTCCATGCTGTGAGCAAGCCTAGGCCAAATGCATAAAAGCAGGCATTCTACCCAAGAGCCACAAATGAGTCCCCGGCCAATAGCCAGCATCAGCCACCAGACATGTGCACAGCGATGCCTCCAGGTGATACCAGAGTCACCCCCAACCTTTGAGTCTTTCCAGCTGAAAATCCAGATAAAATGGAGCATACACAAGTGGTTTCTACTTTATCATCTACAAATCTGATCTCCAGAACCCATGAGCATAATAAAATGGTTGTTTTGTACCACCAACTTTGGAGGTAGTTTATAATGCAGCAGTAGGTAACTGGATCTAAGTGCTAAAGCCATTAGGTGGAAATGAGCATCGAATATTCAATAAACACACCATGGTTTTCATGACTGAGCCTTGACCAAATGTAGTGATGGGGACAGAGAACATGGAAGGATGGATTGCATAGGGCCTTTCAAGTCATAAGGAGTTTAAATTTGTTTTTTTAAGAATAGTGAGGCCCCATCATCCTATATGACAATGACCTAAAAGTCTAGTGTAGAAAGCACTTTGACCTTGGGGAAAAATTATGTGGGTTCAAATGAGACTTTCATCATTTATTATATGTGTTTCCTTGGAAAAAATCTGATAATCTCTTAAAGCCCAAGTTTCATCTTCAGGAATGAAAATAACATCTACTACTACTACACAGGTTTCTTGCAAGGCTCAAATGATCTAATGTGTGTGAAAAATCATTCAGGAAAGTTAAAAAAAAAAGCATTCTAGACTTTTAAAGTTTTAGAATAATATGATAGCTAAAATTAGTTAAAATTTTAGGCAGAGAAATTAAGTACATCAAATTTTCTTTTCAAAAATGGACTGTCCACAAACTGATTATACCATGCCTACATGGGACTGTTAGCCAACTTGAAACATACAGTCCATGCTTGACTTCAGGTTGGTTATCAAGCAAATGTGGTGGCATATCTGCTAGATAAATGGAAGATAACACTTGCAAATTTTGTTGGGAAAGGGGGTGATGGTTATTTACATAGAGAGAAGGAAGACAAGAACTAATAAATTTTTTGAACACTTTTCTTTTGAAAGGTACCCACCTCTTGGTAACCTAACAAGTATGAAAGCCAGCAAACACTACATTATGGGGCTGGGGTTTCTACCTAAAGCCCTCATGTGGAATTTCAGTGGTCTGGGTTGGATTATTCGAATTCCTTTTGTTTTGACGGATAGGCTGATGCAGACTAGAACTGAGAACAACTGAATAGCACTCTGTCCCCAAAACCAACATGCAGGAAGTTGAACAGCAATGCAGGTGGTGATGGATTGAGAAAAAGAGATGCATGTGTGGGTGGATTCCTGCCACAGAGAACAACACTGAGCCTAGACCACTTCTCCAGTATCAGAAAGCAAGTACAATCAGCGAGAAAGTGCAGTGGTCAGTCACAGGTGAGCAGTTTAGGATTCCTTACCACTCTCCCTAGGTTTAGCAATAATAAGGCTGTACCGAGGTATTCAACCTTTTGGTGTCTCTGTGCCACACCAGAAGAAGAAGAGTTGTCTTGGGCCACCCATTAAATACATTGTGACACATAATCACAAAAAAATCTCATAGTGTTTTAAGTAAATTTATGATTTTGTGTTGGGCCACATTCACAGCCATCCTGGGCTGCATGCAGCCCACGGACTGCAAGTTGGACACCCCTGCATCAATAATGACAATTTAATAATAATAGCATTTATAATGCTAATCGCTTTACATGCATTAACAAATTTAATATTCACAATAATTCACAGATATTTTAATAATCACTGATAATATGATTATCACCATTTTACAGGTGAGAAACAATGAGGCTTAAAGTGGTTAAGTATTATCCAAGTCAGTTCAGCTAGTGGGTATTGGAGCTGAGATTTGAACTCTGGCTTGTTCTGACACCAAACTCATGGTTTAACGGGTAGGATGTATTTTGTTCCTAATCTCCAAAGGGAAACCACACTCACTACACTCTAGGTACAGAAAAAGCTCTTCCCCTTTGGGATTGAGGGTCAGTCTGACCAGTCACTTCTTCCATGGGCTTTGGGTAAAAATGACTGAGATGTGACCTCTCCCTGTTGGGGACAAGGGAGGAGAGAAGGTGGACAATGAAAAGCAACCTCTATGAATGTTCTTCAAAAACTAACAAGTTAAAGTTATTAAATTTATCCACATGCAACTAAGTTCCATCATCACTGGTATAATTGACATATTCTTTGAAATTCGAGAAGCGTTATCTACTTTTGCAGAAAAATAAGTTATATCAACATTCTTTTATCTCCATATTTATTTAAGCCAGAAACAGTACAGGCAGTTGTCTATGAGACATGATTTCATACCTTACTTTAAAATATCCTTCCGTATTCTGTGCCTAGTGCCTGAAATCCTATCATTAGCTGCTCATTCCTTGGGGTTGAGCATTGTCCACATAATGTCAGACATTCAGATGATGGAAATTTTTATTTTTCTTCTGGAAGTCTCACTTTGAAGACACAGGCTTTATGAGTCACCTAATTCATTATTTGTGATAATAATGGACATTCTGACGAGAGCGTGTTCCAACGCGGAACTGGGTGCAGAGATCAGATAAAAGGCAAGCAGACAGACTGGCACAAAAGAGCTTTCAAAACCCATTTAATGATCAGTTACTAAATATTTTACAGCTTTAGACAGTGCCAGGTTGGACAGAAAAGAAGTCAGCCCCAAGACGCTATAGTGGAGATCTCTGTCCTTTTGCTATATGTGTATTCATATGAGTGAGCTCTTGTTTGCCTTCAAATAATATCAATTGATTATATTTTAAGTAGGAGTCGATTTATCTTTTTTCCTTTCTTCCCTCCTCCCTCCTCCCTGTCTTTCTAATGTTGAGCAATTCCTCTGTGGAACACTTTATTCTTTGGGGACTTGTGACGTGATAAACTCCCCATGTTCCCTAGTCACTTTCCTTTGTCAGCTTCTTCTCTATCTGGTGTCCCACAGGCCACAGCCCTAGGTCCTCTTTATTTTTCTCCCTACTTACTCTGTAGCTGCTCCCATCCACTTCCATGTCTTTATTTACCATCTATAAGGGAGAAACTCCACATGTATATTTCCAGCCTGCTCTTCTCTTTGGAACTTCAGACCTGTAAAAATGACAGCCTCCTTGAAATATCTGCTTGCATATTTCAAACATAACAGGTTTAAAACCAACTTCTTGATCTTCAACATTCCTTTCCCCTAAAGGCTCTTCCTTGAATGTCAACCTTCTCAATAAATGACACCTCCTTTCCCCAACACATTCATGCCAGAGGTCTGCCCTGAAGCTTCCCTTTTCTACACCCTTACAATCCTCAGTTTCTTTTGTTTCTATACATGAAAAATATTTATAATTCACCTGCTTAAATCCATCTCTATGGCCTGTCTCCTAATCCCAATACATCATCTGTTTCCTAGATTATAGACTCCTAACCAATCTACCGAAGTCAGGGACTAGTTCCTTATAATCAATTTCCTAATACAGCGGTGTCAAATTAATTTTCACCAAGGGCCACATCAGCCTTGAGGTTGCCTTCAAAGGGCCAAATATAATTTTAGGACTGTATAAATGTAACTACTCCTTAACAGTTAAGCGAGAGCTCGGTGCTGCCATGGGGTAGAAACAAGGTGCTGGGCCAGATAAAATAAGGTGGAGGGCTGAATTTGGCCCACAGGCCTTGTGTTTGCCACCTGTGCCCTAATACAACTCTCTCCATTAAATTTAAAAGGAAATGAATGAAAAGTCTATAGAAAAAATTGAAAGTATCTAAGGTAACACATAATCTGTCAGGGGTCTTCTCAGTGGAGTTTCCTCACCCTGAAGAGACAAAGGGAAGGTTTTTTTCCTCTGGGCTTTTCTGAGTCTGGATGTGACACATGGATCCATGGGCAGCCCTGTAGCAAGTGTGAAGGAAGCAGACATGAGGGAAAAATCCGACAGACTTGAGAAATGGAAAGACTCTGGATCCATAACAATACCGATGAGTCCAGATGAAGCTCATAGCTTGATACTCTGATGAAGCTCCTTCTACCTCTAGAATTTTATGTGAGATGATAAATATCCTATTGTTTAAACCAGTTTGAGAGAGGGATCTTGCTACCATAGCTCAAAGCATCTTAAATGATAGGTAGAAATTAGACCAAGAAAATCAGTTTAAACCTGTTGAATTAATCTCAATGAGAGACCACAGGAGAGAGGAAAGATGGATTCGGTGTTTAAGGGATTAACTCAATGGGACCGAGACACAGAGGAGGAAACCAGCGTGGGGAAAACATGAACACAAGTAAGTGAGAGGGAAAGTGTGATAACAATCACAACCGGGGTACAAATGAAATACTATGGGCACTCAGAGGAGAGGGTTCATTTCTCAAAAGTAAGTATTGGGAAATGCTTTTCTCAAAAGTAGGTATTGGGAAATGCCTTATGAAATAGAGACATATGAGATAGAAATGAACAGAAAGATAGTTTTGACAGGCACCAAGGTAAAGTAATAACTCCAAGCATAAAAAATTACAAAGCTAACATTCTAAGTTGGAGACAGTAAAGAAGAAATATAATGCATTTATAGGAACAAAGAAAGTTTGGAAAAGTACCCTGAAGTACCCTGAAGTTTGGAAGTTCAATGCATGATCCATTGTGCAAGAGGGCCCTAAAAACTGAGTGTAATGTGGGGGGAGGGCAATTATATCTACTAAGGGTACATTACTTTTGCTCTGAAAAAATGTT
>VMDR010032701.1:0-11617 GCA_007922815.1 Macrotus californicus
CACACACACACACCCACACGCCTTTGCTCATGTTTATAATCACATATTTTCTTACCTAACAAGACACGCTCCTTCCTCATATTCACCCTCTCCACTTTTGCAAATACTTTTGGTTAATTTGAGAGCAAGTGAGTGAATGGAATGTTCCAATAGGGGCAAGAGTAGATGTGGTTTGTTTCTAGGGGACAAGGTGTCTGCTTTCAGTAGTTTCAATCTGTGACCTGAGAGCAGAGGACTGAATCAAAGAAGCAAGTGTGATTGCTTCCATGACAATCAAGCAAAGCAGACTTGGGTTTTTGAAGCCTCGTATCAAAAGTGTGCTCATATCCCTTTCTCTCTCAGACAAACAGGTGAAACAGTAGCCCGAAGGCCCAAATTTGGATCTGTACAGAAGGAAGCCTCACCCAGTCGGCCTTTTTTGACAGCATTAATTTGAAGAAATCACAAGGAGAGTTTTCACACTCAAATGAAATGCAGCTGTTTTGGAAGCAGCTAAGAAAGGGTACACAACTGTGCAAGAAGTAACCTACAATCTTCACACAGAAGATCTGCTGTTAACAGACAACAGCACAAAACAAACGTGTCACTGAGTGCACAGTTGCTACTTATCAAGGGGAAAATTCGGGGAATTGTGGTCAGCAGGAGGGATCCCTGAGGCTAGGTGGAGACACAGCTGAAGGACCAACCTCAATAACCAAGGGACCAGAAAGTGGAAGATAGGAGTTAAGGGTTTATGCCTAATTAAGTTCACATTAAGCACCTTCATCCATCTCTAACATTGTACCTAGCTGTGCATTAGTCATCTCAGAGGGACAGTGCTGAGTCATCGAGTCTTCTCACAGAAGATATTGCCGGTGTGGTTGGTGTCTGTGCTCTAATGATCACCAGGACTGAACCATACTGAAGTGTCCCAACTCAGCAGGCCACCCGTGGAGAATGAATGGAAGTTTCAGGAGGCAGTCCTGACTCCATGACTAAATGCCCAATGAGCACTGATTAATTTAATTACAAGTTAAATAAAAATTATTTTAGGAAATGAACTATATAATACAGGTCAAGTTGCAACATCATCATCGCTACGACCAATAATAGGTACCTTGAAAACATCTCAGGTGTTCAACAATACACCAGAAAGTGAGTAAACCTCACAAAAACCATCTCTGCCTAAACTGAAATGTGTATATGTCTGGAATTAGCTGAGTGATGACTGAGAAATAATTTAGCAAAGTCATCAAACATTCCATTTAGCATAGTGATTGAGCACATAGTAGGTGCTACAGGTGTTGGCTGAATTCAAGGATCTATGCATTAATCAGCAGACCAATAATCAGTTACTCAATATATCTGTGGAATTAATCAATTAAATGATATAAATTATACTAAGGAATAACATCATGATTCAACCAATGGTAATTCTGAATGAGGAAATGATACTTTCCCTGTAAACAACCTACCCTCTCTACTCTAGTAAATCACTATGTGCCAAATACAAGAAGTAAAATACTAAGTGAACGTCATCAGTTCTGTTCACAATTACACTTTTCATCCCTCCTGTGAAGCCAGGAGGTCTATTCAATGAGTTCTGAGTTGAAGTTTCTCGTGCCATTTCTGTAGAAGAGCATTTAACCACTTAAGGGTGAGACCCTTTAGAGTTCACTTCCTTTCAAGCATGGTAATCGCCAACATTTCGGATGTTGGCTCCTCCATTAACCTATGTCCCTGAGTGACAATGATGAGCAGAGCACCCAGCTCTGACCCACAACGAACACACAGCCTGAGCAAGAAATGATTCTTTGTTGTTTAATCTCTGGCACTGCACTCTGACTACAGCAGCACATTTTAGCCCATCCCAACTGATAAAGTGAATAAAACTCCAAGACCCAGATGCTTCCATAACATAACAGTGAGCTAGGACCAAGACATTGCCCTGATTCACTGTTTCTGATTTTGCTTACCTCTATCTCAGACTATCTCCTAATCTTCCATTACTACCCTTACTCCAATCTGCTTATTAATCCCACAAGAATTTAAAATTCTGCTCCCTGCAGAAGACTGTAATCAGTGCCGGAAATAGAGAAGAGCAGGCAATTTATGTCCCACAGAAATGAAATACACGTTCTCAGTGAGATCACATTAGAGCTCTGCTCCAGAGATGTAAAATAGACCAAAACTGTCATGCTCCCCTCCTTGTGTTTGATCTGCTGCTGTGGACTTGTGTTGATAAAAGTCTTTTAACCACAGAAAATTGTTTGGCTTTCTTTTGTTTCAGGTCTTCGGGAAATGACAGGAGGGTCAGATGAGTCATTGTTTGGGAACCTGAGAATTTCCAGCTGTACTTTCCTATTTACATTTTTTTATAATTACATATTTACATTTTTCTGCCACATGGTAACAATACAGATGATGACTGATGGGGGTTAAATCGTAATGGATTATGTTCTGTATTAGTTAAAAGTTCATCAGCTTCATTAAACATCTCCTGTCCAACATATCTTATGGTACAGATTAGCAATATTATTTTACTTCTGTTGGATGTTTAAAAGATTAATTCTGTTGTCCCTGGTCCCAGGTGACCCATTTGCAAACAACTGCGTGGATCATCCTAGAGTTTCAGGGTGGGGGGAGGAAGATTCCTTTTATAAAACTGGCACTAGCTATGGGCTGTAACACTGGTTGCTTATTATCTTGAAGGCATCTTTTCTCTGTCTAGAGGGAAAACATTTATCTGTCATGCAGGTAGGCACAAAGCAAACTTGAAGCCCACTTGCTTATTTAATGCTCTGCAAAAATGTCATCATCTTCCCATTCATGTCAGAACTGTGAAGCTGAAGCTTTGGGTGTGCATGATTTACACATCTACATCTTCTCTAAGGTTATATTAGAGCCTGACTTTCAAGCATTATGTGTTTGCGCCTTTTTCTTCTTTCTCTCTTTTTTTTTTTTTGTTGTTGTTGTTTTAAAGCAATGCTTGTGATTCACTGCTCAAGTCAGGTAACCAAATTCACTATTCTCATATATTTCCACGTTCTCATCACCTTCTAACCCTGTTATCTCTCATCCCTGCCAAATAGTAAAAATCTATTCCAATCAAGAATAAGACCACCTGCAAGCAAAGCCACTGAAAGGGGAAAGTTGTAATTCAATTGTCTTTGATTCTGTAAATATAGCACTAACGTACAATAGAGAAGGTTCTACTTTTGTGAGCCTTACTTTTTAATAGAGAGAAAAATAATAAATAATATTAATTTAAATAAGAGCTATGAAAAGAGTGATGGGATAGTGCTGGTGGATTAGGTCACCAAAGGAAACCTCTCCAAGAAGGTCATATTTGAGTTAAAGCCCAAATGAAAAGAACCCAAAGAACTGAGGAAAGAATCATCCAAAAAGGGGGACCAGCCAGTTCCACACATAGCCTAAAGGGCCTAGCCTATTTAAAGAAGAGAAGGAAAGCCTGAGTAACTGGAAATGAGGTACAAGAGTAAGGCAGAGGCCAACTCAAGATGAGCCATGTAATTCAAAGTAAATATCTTGGATTTTATTCCAAAGCCAATGAGACACCACTGGAGAATATTAACTACAAAAGTGACATTATGTTATAGATATGCAAATATCTGTCCAAACATACAGTAAAATTTGTCAGACTTCTCAACTTTCATAATATAATGCTAGTCCTACCAGTTCTACAGGGGAAGGACAAGGATCTTCCCCAAGTCTGTGGCAGAGAATTCCTGAATTCCTGCTTCTCATTAGGGCCCCAAGGCTCACATTTGCTGGTACCCAACAGACCCAGAAGGAATATGCACCCACCTTTTCAGAAAGGCCACCCAACCTGGGGTGTCCTATTGAGCTCCTTCCTGAGTTCTTACTCTGCCAGCGCTATGTGTTACCCAAGCGAGGATCTTTCAGAAGATGACTGTCAGCTGGTGTGTGGAGGGTGAGGTGAATAAGAGAGGAAAATCTGAAGCCAGGGTCACAGTGTGCCTTATCAGCCCTGGTCTAGCATAAAATGGGCCTGCACAGAATTTCCTTAGAAGGCGACAAAAAAAATAATCAGTTGTATTGTACAATATTAAATTATTTGTATGAAAACATAAAATACAAAACATTAAACACATTGTAAAATATTATTAAATTTGTAATGTTTCATTCTGATCCTAATAGTCTTTCATAAAACCTTAAAAGGTTTTCTGCCTTGAAATCAGTGAAATGTCTTTTATTTTCCTTCAGTAAAAAGATAAAATTGATGAACCATGCTTGTGCCAGTTCTGTGACATGCCAGCTTGATTAAATTTTCCCAAATTTGCTTTCAATTTGGCAGAGTGCCATTGGTGCTCAGCGATTAAAACAGGTGATATTTCTGTCGAGAAGTTTCCTACTTCTCCTTAGAAATGTAGATTAAAGTGACTTGCTTTAAAATCCCTACTCTCAAAACCAATAAACACAGAATGGCTCTATTTCCAAAAAGCAAAACTGTTTCTTTCCCATCCCTCGATCTTCACTACCAAGCCTAAACTTCTTTGGTAAGCCTGTGGAGGACCTCACTGAAAACTCTTGAGAGACTTGCTTCAGATAATCAGGAAGCACTTGGGTTAATAACTATTTTTTAAACACCCGTCAACATTGTTTACTCTGTATCATCCAAGTGTTATAACCAGTCTATCCTCCAAAAGGTAGAGAGATAAATTGATGATACGTTTACTTTAAAGCTCATTAAAAGTAGAAAAGCTTCCCACTCTATTATAAGATAGCACAGGACACCGTGCTACAGGCACACACGTATCCCATATAGGCAGAGGTCACCAACTGATGCCCCAACACCCTAACCACCCATACACTTTACCTCGTATGGCATGCAGCAACGTGGGGGGCAAGTTTCACAATGTTTGCATGTTGTTTTTTAAACATTTGAATTTGCTGTCAATATTTTAAAATCAGATTTTACATCTGGATTTCTAACCTCTTTTGAAAACAAAATCTAAAGATCTAAAGTCCCTGGAGGCTCATATTTGCTTTCCTGCAAGAGAACGATCCCCTGAGGATGAGTAGTGGCCACTCTTAATAGATGGAGAAATGCTCTATTGGCCAACCTCTACCACACTCTATTGTTTTGTAATCCCTCCCTGCATCATTTACTTACAACACCTTCCTGACCAGTGCAAGCTCTCATTGGTAATAAAGAGGCAGATCAAGCCAAAATTATCAAATTCCCCTCAAGTTTTGTAGCAAGCACTCTTTTGTACCAAATATGCTGAGGTTCCAAGTCCTCCTAAAAATTAGAACTTTGAATTTTTCAGATTAAACAAACTGAGTAATAGACTTAAATAATTGAGATTATCTGAGAATCTAGCCACTTCCAGAACTCTAAATCTTACCATGTCTGCCTGCTGCTCTTCAACAAAATAGGAGATCCGAGGGGCAATCCAGGCCACTTGCTAGCCCATGTGGCCCCTTGGTGGAAAAGAGCAAAGAGTGCCCCTTCCTCTTGACACAGATCCACACCACATGACACGGCTTTGGCACGCAGAGTATGACTGCCTTTCCACTGTCACCCCCTGCAGCCCAACCACTTGCACAGTGAATAATCTGCACAAATATATGCAGCACCACAGCCCTGGAAGCAGACTTCAAACAAAACACAAATAAAATCAACGTGCACATGAAATTCAACCAGGAAGGTATGCCTGACAAGTTAAGAGATTAAAGGAATTTGAAGACTTCGGTGCTTTTTCAGTGACAGACCAGGTTTTTAATCTCCCAGATGAAACCAATTCTAGAACCTTTGAAAAAGGGATATAAGTGAATACCTTACCAGACCAAGAGAGGCAAAAATTAAATCCAAGCCCAAATCACGCTACCTCATTTTGGAGAGCATTCTGTCCTGATGAATATGTCCCGCATATGGGTCGATTCACAGTCTATTTAGAAAACCAATTCCTTCTTTGTTGGGGCTAAAAGTAATTTACAAAAATCATTGCATCGATAAGAATTCTGCACCAAATGAGAACTTTGAAATTACATTTTCTTTTTTTTCATCCTAAATACCCAGTCCAGGTCATCTTTCTTACTCCTTAATGGAATGAGGTTCGACAAGTGGTGCCAGTCTTACCTGAAACTTCTCCTGTCCTATCTTACTGTTCAATCTTGTGTTTATTCTCCCTGCTAGGACCTGGTTACTCTGGGCTTTCAGCGGGAGTCCTGATGCCCTAAGTCATTATGTTAGTCATTACAATGTTCTGTGCTATTTTTTCCTAGCCCTTTGGAAGTACACATGTCAAGTGCCCTTTTGACTCTTCTGAAGGAATCACCAGGGCTAAGCCCCAGCCTAAACATGACCTCATGGTTCCACTTGGACTAGAACAGCTGCCCTGCCCTGCCTTAGAAGGAGAATCAGAGAAGTCCTGCCCTCTCCAAACAAAGCAATTTTGAATTATATATTTCATCACTGAGAGTTCTTTTTCAGATCTTATAGATGTTGGGAATGAAAGGAACATATGGAAAAAAAGATTCATTTTGCTTTTTTGAAATATCTTTGATCCTCTATCATTTCCTGATTTGATTCAAGGATAAAATATTTGCAAATAGTTCAAAGAATGATATCCATTATGCTCATGTAGTTTTCCTTTTTATAAAATAAAAACAATAAGAATAAAGTTTTCTTTATCTAAAATATAAAGTGTTATCCCCTTCTCCTGCAGACTGAGAGGTGATGTTTTGCAATCTACAAGTGACAAGGATGTGGCTTTACACTCCTCAGTAATAGTGTTGGGAAGGTGCTGTGGTTGCCCAGGTTTCTCCCTGGGGCCCCCAGGACACTGCATGTGAAACGGTTGAACAGGAACATTCTAGCAGTTGCAGTCTCAAGATGTACTTTATGGAGTTTTCCAGGGACTATCATGACCTGTGTTGGGGTTAGCAGGACACCGGGTGAGGGGTCCCTCCCTCTCTCTCTCTTTCTCCCTCTTCGTATTTTAATTGCTTGAATTCACTCTCTCCCTTACCATTTCCTTCTCTTTTCTCTGCTCTCCTCCCTCTCTTTCTATGTTTTTTCTTTCTCCTTCTAGCTGTCTATAATTCTCCCTCCCCACTTCTTTTTCATTCACCCTTCCATCCTGAACTACCATGCTGAAGTCACAGATGTTCTTCTGTCCTCCTTGTTAAGGCCACAGGGGCAGGCCCAGCTGCTTTGTTTGTCTCCAAGAAGGTAAGTCACTGCCAAGAGGAAATGGTGAAAAACCCAATGGGCCCAGCCCCATAATGAAGATGCCGCCAGCATTAAAGAGGAGATTCTGATCCTCATCTGACTTACATGTCTTTACTTCTTCATTAGTGCAGAACCCACAGGAGAATAGAGCGTGATTAAGCCCTTGGATTCCCAACAATTCCCACCTATGAGAACAGAGTGCACAGACTGAAGAGTGAGTCAGCTGACCTGAAAGCCAAGACAAGGGAATGCAGGACACACATGGGGGCCCGGTGATCAATGAGAAACAGCAAACATACTGCATGCTATGGGGACTTCTTACCCTTGTCACATTTTTTAAAATCCTATGTTTAGTAAGACTGAGGCTTGTTTGTTCATTGTCATAATGCTCTGAAAGTCAGAAAAATAAAAAAGAAAAATCAGGCTAGAAACAAGTAGAGGAGATTCTTTTAGTGATATTTTGTTATAGGTTTTCACCAGGATTTCAATGGGGAGGAATTGAAAAGTAATACCCCAAACTAGTCATGTAGTATCATTGATATTGTTTGTAATTAGTCTTTATAGTTCTCATCTCAAGAGAGAGAAATGAGCTGTGTTAATTCCTGGGAAACACTCAGTTCAGAGTGGGGGTGCCCAGGAAGGAGCATCTCTAAGAGAACAAGGCTTATTCCTGCCAAGAGAGCTCTGGGTAGAGCAATCATGCATCCCAGCTGGCCCAAGACAGTTCACACCTGTTGCCTGGCACAATTATTAATAACATCCCTTTTAATTCTCAAAAGGTCCCAATTTGCATAATCAACTATAAGGTCCCTTTAGGTATGTGCTATATAATGGATTATTTACAATCCGTCAGAGATACCATAACAATACATCAGACTACATTCAACAGAATTTCTGGAGCTAGGGGAAAATTATAAATAAAACTTATTTAGAAATTGTCTTCATGAAACTTTAGAGAGGAGCAAGATATCAAGAGAGACAGAACACGAATCAGCCCAGAAAGGAAGGAAGCAATAGGAGGAAAGAAAATGTAACCCTGACCTTAACTGTCCACCATTTTCATTAATAATAACTGCTAAGAGTAGGCCAGCCACGATATTTGAAAAGCAATCTTGAAAATTAATGTAATTATTTAAGAACATTTCCTTAACCTTTGATTCATGAGACAAATGGCCTTTCTATTTTATCCAAGACACCTAGTGAATAAAGAGACATTATCAAGACAAAGATTGCAAATCTAGTTTTCTGAGAAAGAAAAGGAAAGGTGCTTTCAGTGAATACATAAGGAAGAATGAAGTGCTTCCTTCCTTTTAAAGTCACGCAGAGAACTTAACTGTTTACATTATTATCTATCTGCTGCATTTCTCTTGCTAGGAGACCAGAAACCAGGAAAAGCCAGGTTCAAGCTCACAGGTATAGCAGAAGCTTTGTTTACATTGCATATAATTTACTTAATACAATAATGCAAACTTCCATTTCCCTGTGCCGAGTTCTAGTGCCTAGTTAAAAGGCAAAAGTTAAACACGGTCAAGAAATAAGCCATGGGGGTCTCCTCTGTACAAACCTTAAACAACCAACTCTTTCCCATGTCATACTACGGGAATGGCCTTTGCTGACTTATGAAACAGGATCAGCTACAGCCACAATGCTGATGCTATATTGTATCTTCAATCCCACAACAGCTACGTAGCCAACTTTGTCACAACAGGTTGTCACTCTGCGTCAGGTACCTCTTCCATTACAAAAATCAGTGTCCACAATTTCCCCAGTCCCTCACATCCACCACAACTGGGACATGTTCAATAATTCAACCCTTCCTCCCAGCAGCACTTGTCAACAATTTCAATACTGCCTGTCATGACACAAGTCTTCCACCCCGGCCTTACTTTATTTTGTTCTTAACTCTGTTGAAATACAACATATGCACAGAAAAGGGCAGTGAATTTTCACAAACTCACCACATCCATACAAAAAAATTCTTAAATTAGAATATTGCGGCAGCCTAGAAGCACCCTCCCCCCTTATGTCCCATCTCAGTCACCTCCCTCCTTAAAAGTTAACTACTGTCCTGAATTTTAATACCAAAGGTCTATTTCTAGCTTTATATGAATGAAGTCGCACAGCATGTACTGCTTGGTGTCTGGCTTCTTTTCTCGACCTTGTATTTTAGAGATTCATCCATATTGTATGATTATACCCCATTCCTCATTATTGCTATAGAGTGTTTTCTTTTGTGACTTGACCACAAATTAGCAAGTTGTTTTGATTTTTCACCATTACAGATAAGGCTATTCTGAGCATTTCTGCACCTGTCCTTTGATACCTCCAATGTATATATTTTTGCTGGGCATATACCTAGGAATGGAAATGCTAGGCTATTGGTTATGACATATGCTCAGCCTTCACAGATACTGAAAACAGTTTTCCAGCATAAATCTACCAATTTACACTCTCACCAGCAATCTATAAGCATTTCATCTATCCCACATTCTCAATGGTATCATCAGTCATTTTCATTTAGCCAATTTGATGGACAAGGTAGAGCATCAGTATGATACCATGAATTTAATTTGAATTTCCTAGAGACTGATGTTCAGCCACCCAGTTTTCTGAACCTTTCAATTTTCACCAAGCCAATAGGTCCTTCAGTTCCTCTCTGATAACCACTTACAAAGGCTGCTCCATAAGAACAAAGGGTGTATACACTACTCATTCCATCATAGCCATCCTGCGTGTTGGCCTCTGTCACTGTCCACCAATCATTTCCACACCATGTCTCAGTATCCTATTCAGGTCACATGGGTGGCCAGTACCTTCTCTCCTGAAGTAGCCAATCTGAAACCCTCCTCCCTAAGGTTACAAAATAACATTGCCTCCCACTTCCACCAGGAAAGATAAGCTCCTGCAGTGTGAGCACCTGCATGCTCCCTGCAGTCCTTTCCATTTCATTCCTCTCTCCGGCCCCAGAGGAAGCATTGTTCCTTCTTCTCTCTAAAACCATTAGCCACTGGGGAAAAAAGGGTTCTTTTCAGTTTCCTTTGTCAGTTACCATCTATGTGAGTAAGTGCAAGTTACCTGACCTCCTTGGATTCCGGTTTCTCACCTGGAAAATGAGACGACTGCTTACCTCATGAAATTGTTGAGAGAATTAAAGGATAATATGCTTAAAATCCTCGGTTCAATGCCTGGAAGATCTAACAAGAGTGCTCATATTCCCCACAGCAACAATCACTGGGAGCTGAGCACCCCCTGCCCTCCCGTGTCTGGCCATAAACTCTGGTCTGCCACACCCCTTTCCCCTCTCTACTCTCTCCCACCAGGCTAGTCTCCCTCACTTATACCACTTCCCTTGAAAGTTACTTTATTCCGCTACCTCTTCCCTAGATTGCTGTTGAACTAAATGACTGATTGCCTAGGATTTACAGAACACCTGCAAATGTATTGAACATTGTTTCTTTTACAGATGAAGACTCCCTGTTCTCTAGATTTTTACAACTTGCATTTGTTGGGCCTCATTAGTTTGCCTCTATACAACAAATTATCAAAAACCTGGTGACTTAAAATAGTACGAATGTATTAGCATACAGTTACGGACATCAAAGATCTAGAATGGGTCTCATTGGTCTAAACTGAAATTGTCAGAGCTGTATTCCTTTTGGGAGATTCCAGAAGAAAACTCACTTTCTTGCCTTTTCTAGCTTCTAGAGGTGGCCCTTATTCTTTGTCTCATGGCCCACTTTCTCCATCTTCAAAGATGACAAAGGCAGGTTGAGTGTCTCTCGTGCTGCGTCATTCTGACCCTTGCTCAACTGCCTCCCTCTTCCACTCTTAATGACTCTTGTAATTACACTGGGCCCACCCAGATAATCCAGTATAATCTCCCCATCTCAAAGTCAGCTGGTTGGCAATCTTAACTCCGTGTGCACCCTTAATTACCCCCTTCCCAGGTAATATATTCACAGGCTCCAGGGATTAGGGCTTAGACATTTGAGAGCAGTGGTGGGGTGGGGAGGGAGGGGGGAAAGACATTATTCTGTGTACCATAGCCCTCAACACTATTATCAAGGCTTCCTTTCCTTGAAAAATACCATTGAGCCAGGAGTGCTGATTTACCTAAGTGCTGGTACAGGTTTTCCTTCCATTCAAAATAACAACAACAAAAAAAAAAACACAAGCCTCTAAAATGCAAACAACTCATAGCTAGCATTATAACATTCCATTGCAAAGCAAAACAGTTTCCTCCTGCAGGCCTATAAATTCCAACATCAATGAATTGAAGAACTGTTCTACTTTAACCACTTTAAAGAAATAAAATCTATATGGAGAATTGAGAGAAAGTTAGCAGCTTCAAAATCTAACCCAATCTTGGCTCACCAGCCACAGAAGTCAGGGGTCCAACTCAGGCCTACAGGAAAA
>VMDR010032702.1:0-11623 GCA_007922815.1 Macrotus californicus
ATCCTCTCATCATTGAAAAGAAATGCCACTTTTACCATGTACTGGAAAATTATATGTACTTGGTCTTTCTCTGGGCTTTTCCTTTTGTTCAAACTGAGATTCTAGTTTAAGACAAGCGGTCACTCAGAGAGCCTGGTTGAGAAAGCAACAGTTATGCACCTAGACAACCCTCAGGATCACAGCAGGAAGACCTTGGTTTTAGCTCAGATTTGTCTCGCACATACCTCCCCCAGTTGTTTCCTCTTCTTTTTCTCTCACTTCATCTCTTTTCTTATCCCATTGGCTTCTCTAGGTGTCATTATAATAAAAATACCTGTCATTCATTGAACACAAGCCATGTAATGAGCACTTTGCATACATTCTTTCTCCTGCTCATGCCAGGTGTACAATGTTCCAGGTTCACAATGTGCTAGCTCCACAACACAGATCTGTTTTCTTATCTTTACTATACATACTTGAAGGACTCTGAGGTGGGGACACAAGTGCCCTCCAATGAGAATGAGCAAGAAATTTAGAGCAAGTGGAAAAAGGAGAACTGCCCAAAGTCACACAGCTTATGTGCAGCCAAGCTGAGTCTAGAATCAGCGTCTCCTGAGCAGTGGTGCCTATGGACCTGGGTTATTGTCATGAGAACACGTTGATGGTATGTATTAGAGGAAACCAGTATATTTTTTTAATTGAAAAAATATGGACTGCTTCACAAATTTTCATGTCGTTTTTGTACAAGGGATATGCTAATTTTCTCTGTATCGTTCCAATTTTAGTATATGTGCTGCCAAAGCGAGCATGGAAACCAGTACATTCTGTTGTTATTAATATTATTATACATTTCATTTCTAGTTTGTTTGGGCCTAGAAGAACTAGAGCTGGTGCTTTCCTTCACCTTCTGTAGCAGTAATCCTCAGGGGAGGGAGTCCAATGGCAAAAACAGCTGATGGAGTTTTTGCTTGCCTGATAATGAGTACTGGTGTAACCTTGAGTGGGTTCCTTTTCTAATTTTGGCTTCAGTCTCTTCATCTGTAAGTAAGACCATGGGAATGATAGATTAAAGTCTTTTCCAGCTTTAAAATATTATGATTCTCTGACATTTCAGTTGAAAAGAGTAGTCTTAATAAAGTAGGGAAAAAGAAATGTCATGTAAATTTCCCACTCTCGCAGCTAGTATCAGACCAACTGAAAGCTGGATCAATTAATTCGTGCAGAATTAATGATTAAGAATATTTTCCCAGGTTACCTATTCATCTTATCTTATTGTCACTCTCTACTCCTTTCATTTTCTAAGCTCCTTAATAAAATCCTCTGCAGGCAGTTTCAATTTTCCAAGTGAACAGGATAACCGATGTTCTACAACAAAAGAGATAACTCTTTGGGACTGGCAAGTTCTAGAAACCCTACTGAAACAGGCTCACAGGTGTTTCCTGGTTCAATAACTGCAGAGCTCCAAGCAGGTGGGGTCCAGGGGTTGAACCTGAGTCAGAATCCACCTAGCTCCATCGTGCTTCACCTTCTGGTGTTGGCCTCATTCTTAGGCAGGCTCTTCCTGTGTGGTGGCTTTGAGAACCCCCAGTACCTACGGTTTCCTTCTTTCACATAGCAACCCTGACAGGAGAGAACTCGGCCTCCCCATCACTTTTGGAAAATCTAAGAGGGGAAGACTCATTAGTTTGGGCTTGGTCATAAGCCCTTCTCAGAGCCAATCCTAAGGCCATCAGAACTGAGTTCTCTCACTGGCCTAGAGTGGGTCTTGAGGCCCCCTGAAGCCAAGGGGTAGGGCTCCCTACTCCTGGACCGAGAAGAGGGGAGGAGTGCCTCCCAAAGGAGATTCAAGGTGCATTCACAGGAAAAGGGGAATGAAATGGTGGTTGTGCATAAACCCCATTGCACTTGAGCAGGGAACATTCATAAAATGTTTATATTTTATAAAATATTATTATTATTTTTAATCCTCACCTGAAGATATTTTTAAAAATTGATTTTAGAGAGAATAGAAGGTGAGAAAGAGATACATCAATGTAAGAGAAAAACATTGATTGGTTGCCTCCCATTTGCACCCCAACTGGATATCAAACTTGAAACCTAAATATGTACCCTGACCAGGAGTCAAACCGTCAACCTTTTTGGTGTATGGGATGATGCTCCAACCAACTGAGCCATCTGGCCAGTGCATACTTTATAAATTATTTTGACATAATACATTTTGCCTCACAGCAACCTGAAATTTGTAAAAGTTGGCATGATTAGTATCACTGTTTTATAGATAAGGGAACTGGTTTAGAGAGGTTTAAAAGTGACACCAAATTACACAGGTAATAAGTGTCAGTGCTAAATCTCACATCTGAGATTTCTACTTCAAGATCTGCTGCTCCTTCTCTATATGAAATTATTCATGAGACTACTTTAATTACTAATCCCTATAATGAATTTTGTAGAAACCAGATGGTCAAAGCAGCTTTCTGCTGGGACCTAGACACATTTTCTATACAGTGAATCCTTGTTGAGATTGTATCTGCTGTACATTGATTTGACCTTTTGAGTTACTGCCCATACATCAGGCACATTTACTAAGAGGAAGACCAGCTGACAGAAGCACTTTCACCTGGACACCAAAAAAAAGAATCTGTATTTTTGTTTTATGCTAGTAATAAATATCATTATATGAAAATTAGAAAAGGTAAAGAAGTCAAAAGAAGAAAATAAAAACTACTTATAATCCCATCACTCAGAGTTAACAAATGTTAACATATTAGTGTATATCTTTTTTTTTAAAGATTTTATTTATTTATTTTTAGAGAGAAGGGAAGGGAGGGAGAGAGGAAGAGGAAGTTCATTGATTGCCTCTTGCACATCCCCAACTGGGGACTGGTCCACAACCCAGGCAGGTGCCCTGACTGGGAATCAAACCAGTGAACTTTTGGTTTGTAGAATGACACTCAATCCACTGACCTATACCAGTCAAGGCTAGTGTATGACTTTCTGAACTTTTTCCCACGTGGGAAATGCATAAAACATGCTTTTACAAAAAAGTGGAATTACAGTGTACAGATCTTGCTGTTTCACTTAACAACGTCTTTCCAAGTCAGCACACACAACTTTCCAACCTCATCTATCTCAGATGTGATGGTCTAACATTTCTCAGTCTACCCTCTGCTGTGTGAGAGCTGGATGGTTTCCAGTCTTTGTTATATGAACTTTGCCATGATGGGAACTCTTAAAACCAAATTGTTATGAACATCCTTACTTGTCTCCTTAGTGTGCACTTCTAGAAGTGAAATTGTGGGTTTGGAATATTTGTTTTTAAAGCTTTTCATTCATATTGCTTCCCCCACCCCAGTGTGGTTTTATTTCTGTTCCTTTCAGCATTGCATTAAGTACCTGTTTTCTGCACTGATTCAAAAATGGCTATTATCTTCATATATACATATATATAAATTTATTTATTTTTAAGTTATAGGCCAAAAAATTTATCATCTTATTTAATTTACATTTATTTCATGACTACTGAGGTTGGCCATGAAAAAGTTTTTAATTATACTGAAACCTTCTTCTCTTGCACTTCTGTTTTATATAAATCTATTCTGAATTTTGTGAGTGTTTTTGTATTAGCACTTGGTTGAATAGCTGGTTTAAGTGTTGCACACAGGGGACAATTTTCAGTGATTTGAAATTAATCTAAAAGGATATTTAAAGTGACTTTTCAAGTCCACTGGCCCTGATGCCTATTTTAATTCCATGTCTTAAACAGAAGAATCCGTTCATTAATATTTAAGCTAATGTTGAAGGTCATCCTTGAAATACGGCTTTTCTAGAAGGAAGAAATAAAGTCCAGTGTGGTCTTAATAAACTGGGGAACAAGCATACAAAACTGTGGTGAAATATAGGAGGAAGAAAATGCAACACGATCTATTGAGGGAACAAAAATGAAATTAAAAGAAAAAAGAAAAGGCCTGGAGAATCCTGCTTATCCAGAGACCTGGAGCTCCATCATAGTGACCTCTAGTGGCCACTGAGCCACCCATCACATCTACTAGGGGGAATACAGCTTAAGTGCTGCGATAAATGATGCTACCCTAATCAAGAACCTTATTTTAAGCCAGGTGGTGAAAGACAAATACCATATGATCTCACCTATAAGTGGAACTTAATCAACAAAACAAACGAGCAAGCAAAATATAACCAGAGACATGGAAATAAAGAGCAAACTGACTAACCAGAGAGGAGGGGCAATGGGGATAACGGGGGAAAAAAGGGGAAGGGTTGTCAAGGGACATATATGAAGGACACATGAACAAAACCAAAGGGGGGTACGATTGAGGGTGGGAGGTCGGGATGGGTGGGGCAGAGGGAATTTTGGGGGAAAAATGGAGAAACTGTATTTGAACAAGAAAAAAAATCTAAGAAAAAAAAAAGAACCTTACTTTACATTTCGTATCAATTAGCCTCTAGTTAGTGAATCTTGTTTAGTTTCAACAATTTATTCGGCAACTATTTGTTGCATAAGTACTCTGTTGATTTTGTATAACCACTGTTAAAATTGTGGTGAATCCAGAGTTTTCACCAGAGAAGAAAAATATTAATAAGGGTTGCTAAATAAGGAATAATTAATGTTGGTTGTTTAGCCCTAGGAAAATAAGGCTAAACTAGAGCAGCTAAGACAATCTGTACGTTGCCCCCCCCCCCAAGATACTTCCTAGGTGTTTCTCATTTAGATAAAACAAAAGTAGGCTTAAGTTAAGTTGTAAATGAACTATCACATTTGAGTTTAAGGAAATTAGGGAGGAAAAAAGAGCCAACAACATAGCAATGCCTCTTTAAGGAGGCCAAGATGTGTTCTTGAAGAGGACCGCCAACCCACCTTTTCTAGACTTACTAGCCACCTGCCAGAGGGCTGAGGCCATCAGATAGCCTCCTAGGTCCCTTCTAGCATTAGGATCCTAGGCTCCTTGTAGCCCTATTATAATAATAGTCTGACCACAGATATACCTACTGGGAGCTGGATTATGTGGAAAGCTTAGAGTGCAAGACATGTAGTATGGAGTGCACCACTTTCAGAGATTGCCTTGAGGAGAAAAAGATACCTTTCCTGGGGCAGATGTTTTGCATTCGTTATGTCATTTCATCTTAGCCTCATGTCCCAGAGGGGTGGGTGTGCGGAGCCTAGAGACTAGTCATCTAGAATTCCAGTCCCTAGCTGCACAGCTCTGAAGCTTGTCAGTCAATCTGGTGATTCAAGCTCAGTTTTAAAGAAATTGGCTGTGGCCAGAGCTGCAGATGAACTGAGAGAGGTAATGTTACTGCTATGAGTTTGCTCTTCTGTGTCTGAAGCCAAGTCTGAGTGCTGGCCTGACCAGGAGGTGTCTTGAAAGTCTGCCTTTGACCACACAGAAGCCCGTGTTTTACAACTTTATACAATATGACAAATTTAGCTTCAAAGCTTAGAGAAAATATCCTCTACTCTTGAAGCTTTTGTTTCCTCATCTGTAATAGTAGGGTGATGGACCCTTGGATCTCACAGGGCCCCTATCTATTTATTATAAGATACCTGGTGACTGTGATGGGGGATTGGATTTTCCCCAGGATGCTAGGGAAGATAATGGCCAATAATGGCCACCAGGGGGACTACAGCTTCACAGCGCTGTTGCCTGGTGCGTCACGGAAGTAAGTTCATGATCCTGCTTTGGTGGAAGTGAGGCACTGACTGTCCTCTGGTATCTCTGGGACAGCTAGCTCTCAGGACTAGCTTCTTTTGAGTCCCCTTGAAACTTAGCCACTCCTTGACTTTCCACACTTTGAGGCCAAGCTGGAACCTCTCTCTGGAGAGACTGAGCTGTGAGGGACCCTTTGCATCTCTTCAGTGTCCCAGTTATCGATTTTCTCCTGGGAACAGGCTCTGACTGGCTTTCTCGCTGTCTTCAATGTGTCTCTTGGGTACTTTAGCTTGTTCACTCCTGTGTTTAGGTATGGAGCATGTGGGGAGTGCTCTGTAGGTATGTCATGGTCCCAGACAGGCTTTGGGGGTTTGTGGGGCCCTACTGTCCCACCTCCAGATGCCTGCCTACAGTAGATGGAACACAAAGGCAGAACAGGAAGGGCACTAAACAGGAAGGGTTCTCCTTGTGTGGAGTCTCAGCTCTCCGTGGCAGTGTCCGTGGGTCCTGGGGATTTCCAGTCCATCACCGCACCAGGAGAGTGGAGAACTTGGAACTGGCCTACCTTGCCTGGAGAGGAGGCCCATTCCCTCCTCCCTTTTCTTCACCCCTGTTGGTACTCTTCTCTCCTTTCCCTTTCTTTTCTCTGGCTCTCTCCTTTTCCTGATTTGTATCACTTTAAAAAAAAATTTACTTTATTTTTACAGAAAGGGGAAGGGGGGGGAGAGAGAGAGAGAGAGAGAGAGAGAGAGAGAGAAACATCAATGTGCAGTTGCCTCTTGCACCCCATACTAGGGACCTGGCCTGCAACCCAGGGATGTGCCGTGTGCCATGACCAGAACCAATGACCCTTTGGTTCGCAGGCTGGTGCTCAGTCCACTGAGCCACACCAGCCAGGGCTCACTTCTTTTTTTCTCTTCTTTCTTGTCAGTTTGCTCCTTTTTTTCCCTCCAAAATGACTGCTAAGGCTTCCTCTCTCCTCTCAGTGTTGCAAGTCCTTGGAAGCCTGGTCTCCCTGACTTAGACACCTGAGTAGGAAAAGCACTCTTCCCTGTCCACCAGGGTTGTTCTCTGTTTCGTGGCAACTGTGTTTCTTCCTTCTGGAGTGTTCTGAACTCTTATTCCAGTACAGATTGCCCTGTCCCTGCCTTCTTCCTCTTCTTTTCTGGTGGTTCCAGCACATTCACTAGCCAGTAATTAAAATGATTTATTTTTAATCTCTCTCTCTCTCTTTCTCCCTCCCCTTCCCTCCCCCATCTCCTATTTTTTGAAATTGATTTTAGAGAGAGAGAGAAGTGGGGAGGGAAGGAGGAAAGGAGGAAGGAGGAGAGAGAAAGAAAGAAAGAGAGAGAGACACATCGATTTGTTGTTCCACTTGTTTACGCATTAGCTGGTTGTTTCTTGAATGTGCCTTGACCAGAGATCAAACTGCAACCTTGGCTTATCAGGATAGCATTCTAACCAACTGAGCTACTTGGCCAGGGCTCTCCTCCTATTTTTTTTTAAAATTCACATTTATAGAAAACTTGCAAGAATAATTCTTATATACCCTTTACTCAGATTCCCTTATTGTTAACATCACTTTATTCTGTATATGTGTATGTAGACATAGAATTTTTTTCTAAACCGTTTGACATAAGTGGCAGACATGATATTCCTTCATCCATAAATACTTCAGTGTGTATTGCTTTCTTCTTTTCAAAAAGATTTTTAAAATTTATTTTTACAGAGAAGGGAAGGGAGGGAGATCTTGCACCCTTGACAGGGACTGAACCTGTAACCCAGGCATGTGCCCTGACTGGGAATAGGGAATCGAACTGGTGACCTTTCCCTTTTCAGGACGGCGCCCAACCAGCTGAGCCACACTAGTCAGGGGCAGTCTGTATTTCTTAAGAGCAAAGTCATTCTCTTACAAAACCACAGCACAATGATTGCAAATCAGGAAATTGATATTGGTAAGATACTATTATATAATTACAAACTTTTTTCAGACTTTGCCAGTTTTCCCAGTAGTGTCCTTTCTATCAAGTGAAAAAGAAAATAGTTTTTTTCTAGTTCACTATCCAGTCCAGAATTATGTACTACATTTAGTTGTCATATCTCTTTGGTCTCTTTTATCCCGGAAAGTTTTTCAGCTTTTCTTTGTCTTTATGACTTTGACATGTTTGAAGGGGATAGGCCAGTCATTTTATAAGATACCTCTGAATTTTTAAAAATATATTGTATTGATTATGCTATTATAGTTGTCCTATTCCCCCTCCCTTTATTCCCCTCTGCCCTGCACACCCTCCCACCCGTGTTCCCTCCCTTTAGTTCATGTCCATGGGTTGTACATATAAGTTCTTTGGCTTCTATATTTCCTATACTATTCTTACCCTCCCCCTGTCTATTTTATACCTCCCATTTATGCTACTTATTCGCTACTGTACCTTTATCCCCCATTCTCCTCCCTTCCCCTTCTCGCTGATGACTCTCCATGTGTTCTCCATTTCTGTGATTCTCTTTCTGTTCTAGTTGTTTGCTTAATTTGTTTTTTGTTTTGTTTTTTTTTAGATGCAGTTGTTAATAGCTGTGTGTTTATTGTCATTTTACTGTTCATATTTTTAAAAAGATTTTATTTTATTTTTTATTTTTAGAGAGGGGAAGGGAGGGAGAAAGAGAGGGAGAGAAACATCAACGTGGGGTTGTGTCTCATGTGGCCCCCACTGGGGACCCAGCCTGCAACCTAGGCATGTGCCGTAACTGGGAATGGAACTGGCGACCCTTTGGTTTGCAGCCCACGCTCAATCCACTGAGCTACACCAGCCAGGGCTACTGTTCATATTTTTTATCTTCTTTTTCTTAGATAAGTCCATTTAACATTTCATATAATAAGGGCTTGGTGATGATGAACTCCTTGAACTTGACCTTATCTGGGAAGCACTTTATCTGCCCTTCCATTCTAAATGAAAGCTTTGCTGGATAGAGTAATTTTGGATGTAGTTCCTTGCCTTTCATGACTTGGAATACTTCTTGCCAGCCCCTTCTTGCCTGTAAGGTTTCTTTTGAGAAATCAGCTGACAGTCTTATGGGAACGCCTTCATAGGTTACTGTCTCCTTTTCTCTTGCTGCTTTTAAGATTCTCTCCTTATCTTTCATCTTGGGTAATGTAATTATGATGTGCCTTGGGGTGTTCCTCCTTGGGTTCAACTTCCATGGGACTCTCTGAGCTTCCTGGACTCCCTAGAAGTCTATTTCCTTTGCCAGATTAAGGAAGTTCTCCTTCATTATTTCTTCCAATAAGTTTTCAATTTCTTGGTCTTTCTCTTCTCCTTCTGGCACCCCTATGGTTTGGATGTTGGAACGTTTAAAGTTGTCCCAGAGGTTCCTAAGCCTTTCTTCATTTTTTTGAATTCTTGTGTCTTCATTCTATTCTGGTTGAATGTTTCTTTCTTCCTTCTCCTCAAAACTGTTGATTTGAGTCTCAGTTTCCTTCCCGTCACTGTTGGTTCCCTGTACATTTTCCTTTATTTCACTTTTCATAGCCTTCATTTTTTCCTCTAATTTGTGACCACATTCAACCAATTCTGTGAGCATCCTGATTACCAGTGTTTTGAATTGTGCATCTGATAGGTTGGCTATCTCTTCGTCGCTTAGTTGTATTTTTTCTGGAGCTTTGATCTATTTTTTCATTTGGACCATTTTTTTCTTTTTTTTGTCTCGTAGTGCCTGTTATGTAGTAAGGGGCGGAGCCTTAAGTGTTCACCAGGGTGGGGCAACCCACGTCACTGCATTGTGGCACTGCATGTGGGGGAGGGGTCTGAGAGGGAACAGTACTGCTTGCTCAGCTCTTCACTGGTTTTCAGTCACTTCCTCCACTACCCACAATCAAAGTGGGCCCTTCTGGTGCTGATTCCTGGGTGGGTGGGTTTGTTCTAGAACCCTGTGGGTCTCTCCAACAAACTCTTCTGTGAGGCTGGGAGTTTCTCCCACTGCCATCCCCCCACCCCTGACAGGTGTTTTCAGTCAGAGGTTTTGAGGCTTTATTTCCCCATACTGGAACCCTGGGTTGCGTGGTCTATCTTACTCACCAGTTGTTCCTCCCGGTTCATCTGCATGCAAATATGGGACTTCCCAGTCCAAAAGTCACCGCCTCGCCCAGTCCACCAGCCACTGCCTTGCCCATCCCGGTCCTCCAGCAAACGCCTTGCCGTGAGTCCTCTCCACCTGGCTGCCCATCTCCACCCCTCCCACCGGTCTGGTTGAATGTTTCTTCTTTAACTCCTTGGTTGTTGGATTTCCATACAGTTCAATTTTCTGTCAGTTCTGGTTGGTTTTTGTTTTTATATTTGTTGTTGTCCTTCTTTTGGTTGTGCGAGGAGGCACAGTGTGTCTACCTATACTTTCATGTTGGCCAGAAGTGGATACCTCTGTATTTTGATTTGTCTAATGTTTCCCCATGATTAGACTCAGGTTCTGCATTTTTGGCAGGAATGTCATAGAAATGCTATTGCATATTTCTCAGTTGATCATGTCTTGGTTTCTTTACTCAGTAGTCTACATTCATATTTGGGTCCTGTCCACTCTCCTAAGAACCCCGTTTTCATCCCACCCAGGTCTGTTCCACAGCTGCTCCTGGCAGACTTCTAGTCATGCCTCCTAACCATGTCCCCAATAGGTATCACTACAAATTCTTGTTTCTGATGTAAGAGACATTTCTGATATTCAGATCATATCTAGACTTGTCAGTAGATGGTCAGTCCTTTCCTTCCCTCTTTCTGGATTCTCTTTGACTTATCTGATATTCAGATCATATCTAGACTTGTCAGTAGATGGTCAGTCCTTTCCTTCCCTCTTTCTGGATTCTCTTTGACTTATCACTGAAGTGTTTATCCTGCTTCTCATCTTTGGAGCAGATTTCCAGAACAGTGCTATTTCTCCTATTATGATTTTACAGAATAAAAATTCCTTTCATGACAATAATGGGAGGAGGAATACTAAAATTCATCAAGTATCTGCCCTGTACTGTGGGCTATGCCCAGATTTTATCTCATTGAATCCTGACCACAGCCCTATGTGCTAGGTACTATTATTTTACACATAAGGAAAAGGAGACATGAAAGTAACACACAAGATGAAGTAACATGTTTAAGGCAACACAGTCACTAAGCAGTGGAACTGAGATCACACAGTGAAAGGAAAAGGGATCATTTTGGATACTGAGAGGTGGTAAAGAAGTAGGAAAAATCCTGCCGATTGCAAGTGCCAGCAAGCAGAGTTTAGTGATATGTCAAGTTACTGGAGATGAGAGGCTGGAAAGGGTGAAGGGAGATGGTGGGGGATGTAGATTTGGGAGCCTTTAGCATAGCACCAACAGATAAGTGTTTGGAATCTGCAAACTCTGTGAGAAAGAAGTGTAGAAATGGTGAATGAAAGCTCACTATTTGGGAGTGAGCACATTTAAGGAGGAGAGGAGCTTCTGTAGATAGTGAAGAAGTCTGTACTGTGTTTGGAGGCTCTATTCTATCCCTAAAAGGATAGGTCCTGGGTATCAGAGGCAGAAGATGGAAATCAAGAGTTCAATAAACACAGATTCATCATTGTCTTTTCTACTCTGGGCAATGCACTGTGTTGGCTGCTGGAAATATAGAGATAAAGAAAATTACCCTGCTTATCAGCAAGAGTTTGTAAGCTAGTGAAGCCTATTTTATTTTTATTTAGGATAGTAGAGGAGTTAGTTGTCCTTAATGCCATATGTGTAAGACATTTATCAAAACTATCTTCAAAACTTAGAACATAGGTTCTAGAAAGAACCCCAGTAAAACTGAGACTATTTTTTTAATATATTTTATTAATTATACTATTACAGTTGTCCCATCTCCTCCCCCCACCCCCTTCCCTGCACACCCCTTCCCCCCACACTCCCCCTCTTTAGTTCATGTCCATGGGTCATATATATGAGTTCTTTGGCTTCTGCATTTCCTATACTATTCTTAACC
>VMDR010032703.1:0-11616 GCA_007922815.1 Macrotus californicus
ATTAGAAGCATAAATGGTAGGTAGAAGATAGACAGGGGGAGGTTAAGAATAGTATAGGAAATGTAGAAGCCAAAGAACTCATATATATGATCCATGGACATGAACTAAAGAGGGGGAGTGTGGGGGGAAGGGGTGTGCAGGGAGGGGGTTGGGGGGAGGAGATGGGACAACTGTAATAGTATAATCAATAAAATATATTTAAAAAAAAGAAAAAGAAAAAAAGAAAAAAGAAGAAATCAATACCAATACAACATTAGCATCCAATTCATAGACACCATTCAAATTTTGTCAACTTTCTCAATACTGCCTTTACTTCCTTTCTGGTCCATGATTCTCTCCAGGATCATGCATTTCATGTAGTTGTCATGTCTTTTCAGTTTCCTCCAGTCTAGAAAGTTATTCATCGTTTCCTTCTCTTGTGTTCTCGATAACCATAGAAAGAGTGAGGGTGACAGACAGGCCAGGCCTCCATATCTGGAATTATGCTCAGTGCACAGAGTGTCAGCTCGTTTCACCACTGTAGGGTACCACTTTAATGACCTTGGTTTCTGCCAGGCCTCTCCTCTGCAACGTCACCATTTCCTATTTTGCAGTTGATTAGTATTTTGTGGAAGATGTCCTGATATTACAACTCATATCCTTCCCTCATCAAGTTCCACCCACCAGCACAGCATCTAGTAATGACTTCTGCCCAAATCACCCTCTTAAAATAATTTCTACAAGGTAATGTCCCAATTCCACCATTCCTTTTACAGGCATTAGTCAGCATTCCCCTCTAGGGAAGAACTTTCCTTTACCTCCACTTACTTATTTATATCAGCATAAACTCCTGGATGCCTATTTTACTCAATGAGTTGTAATCTATTACTATAATTTATTTTGATGCTTAGATTGTCCAATATGTGACTAGTAAAGGCTTCTTTAATCCAAATCCTATATCTTTAGACAGAACAGCTGAAGAAAGCTCTGAAAAACCCCTCAGCAATTTTATTTTGTTCTCTAAAAAACAGCCAAAAAAGTACTGTCACATCATACATGATCAAGTCTTTAGCATTTTTTACTTTTCCAGAAAATTATTGGTTGAAATGGGACTTGGGGCTGACAAATGATTGAATTTTCTAGCTTATACTTGGCCACCAAAAATTACTTCTCATTAATGTAATTTTCATAGGACTGGAGATCTGGAATTTCTTTTTAAAGACCACTCCTCTGGTAGACCAGCTATCCACTCATAAGTGACCTCCCTGATGTGGCCTACAGGTCATTGGGGGCCTATTTGGAACACACAGCCAGTCCTGATGTTGGTGACATATACTACTTCATTGCTGGGACACACTCAGGAGATCCAACTCCTTCTTATCCCATTGTCCATGCTATGTATAGGACGTGGCAGAGGGCACCGGCAGCAGTCTGCTTTCAAAGGCTGTTCTCTATCTCTCATTAAATTTTATAATGACATAATGGGCTACATGCAAATAGACCTACTAACAAAATAGCATTGATCAAGGCTTGAATTAATTAAACTGATTCACCAGTCATTTGAAGAGATGGAGACAAAGCCCAAAATGGAGCGAAAGAAGAGAGAAAAATGGAGGCAACAGATGAAGTGATATAAACAACACAAAAACGTCTTGGAGACATTTTTCATAAGTGCTATAAATCAGGTGAGTTCCACTCCCAAACCAGTTCTAGGAATAGTGGGCAATTAGCCCACACTCTAAAAACCACAGGTTTCTCATCGGGCAAAAGAAAAATAAAGCCTAAATCAGAGGTTGGGCTGATGCTGCTGAAGCTTGGTGTTGGGATACAGAATGTAAGAAACCCACACAGAGAGACACTTCATTATTGTCAGCTTGAATTATAAGCACAGAATTACATGCAAATTCTTTTTGGATCTTGAAAACAAATGCTTCATAAGTCTAAGCAGAGTTTCTCCAGTTCTGTTATTAAATTTCCATGGTTAAATATTTTATTACTAAATGAAGCCCCTCTGCAACCTCGCTTTAACTCTATCATTTCCCTTTAAGACATCTTGTCATTAGATCTGAGCTACGCATCCGTTTGAAGGGGAAAACCAGAACCCAGCTGAAAATGTCGTACTTTCCTAAACTTTTGTGTCTTTACATTCAGCCCAAGCTGAAGCTGTGTGAAGTCCAGCTGTTCAGAAGCCTTTCACTTTTCTGAAGTGGTGCATAGTTAATGTCGCTTGGAGAAAAAAGTTAACAGTAAGGACCTACAGGGAACCTACCCACATGGGGTGGCGAATGTAGCCCAGCTCTGTCTGAAAGCAGACAGGTGCGTGTCAGCACACAGGAAGCCAAACCCATGGATCAATCCTTCTGTGGGGAATCAGGCCTGCATTGGACCTAGGCTACTTTGAGGCTTGCTTTTGCTAAAAGCTCCCTCACCTGGAATTGAGGCAGCAGAGATTTACTGCGATCTGTGCTAAACCTCCCAAGTATGGGATGTAACCTGTTCAACCAGTTTTCCCTTTACATTTGCAAATGTCCTTTTTCTTTGAAGTATTTAGCAACATCCTCTCCTTTGTTATCTGTAAAAGGTAACCACCTAAAGTGAATCTGTGCATAGTAAATGAGGGCCATCCTTGATGGAATGTACCTAGAATATCAATAAAAGCCTGTCCAGGCAGGGGTCGGGCCCTCTCTCTTTCATTGAGAGAGTGGCCAGGCTGACCCTCTTTTTCTCACTTAGAGAGCAGCCATGCCATCCCTTTTTCTCCACAAGACTTCTGTAGTCCGTGTGAATTTGTTTGTTGTTCGTTGCAGCCACAGCATAAACATCCACAACACATGGACCCTGAAGGATGGAATCTGCATCAAGGACCGGACTTTCCAAAGAAGAATGACCCCACTAAAAGGAGGTCAAACCAAAGAGTCAAAAAACAGAGAAAATACACCAACATGCACAACTGGGTTTAGGTTCAGAGATTTTTAAATGTAGGTCAGACATGCAAATTAATTTGGGGGAAGATAATCTGCCCACTGTTGTTGTGTTTTGATGGAGGTAAGATCCATGGTAACAGACTTGAACATCTTCTAAGGGACTGGTCAGTGGTCAGGCCTGGCTGGAAGGCAGCTGGTGGTGTTCGCAAACACCAGGATCAGAGATAGCCTCCCTGGTAAAGAAGATTTTGTTAAACCCAACAGCTGCATCAAAGTATTGAGGAACTGAGACAAAATTTAAAAGTAGTATACAGAAATATCAATATTTGCAACAATTCTATGGCTGGTGTTCTCAGACCCCTTTGTCCTGGACTATAGTAATAGGACCCACTTTGATTCTTACACTAGTCTGCCTACATCCCAGAGCTCCCTGGCACGAGGTGAGCAGTGAGTCCATGAGGCCAGGAGCCATTAGCCCTGAGAGTCTGCCCTCTGAGGCCAGTTGAGCATTGGTTGGCCACTTCACAGTGTGCTCATGTGCCAGGTGCCTATTCAGATCACTCTCAGGGTGGCCCCTTTGTGTCATCTCCGAGCCGTAGAGGTTATTTTCTTGATTTCAATTGTTAGTGTCTTTTTCTTTGTTTTGTTTCTTAAGAATGATCTGGAGGTAAGGAGAAGGGACATATGCCTAATTGTACTTTTTGTGTTATTGACTTGCTCAATTTCCAAGCTCTGTCACAGTCACTTCCCAGTGCCCAGCATAGCTCGTTGGAGTGTAAGCTCACCATGGGAGGAGATGATGCCTTGGGCTTTCCTTCCTGGTAATAACAGGATCCTGACTACAAAGCCACTCAGGTGGTGGGTGGGGGGTGTAGGAGGGAGTGACTGATTAATTCTACAACATCTCCATCTGTACAGATTTTCAAGAATCCTTCCACTAAAGATTTTCGTGAATGTCCAGGGACTGTACCTCTCCTCAGCCCCACTTCTCCAGATTTCTGGTAGCATGTGGAACACACACAGGCTGTCTCATTACAAAGTTATGTTGTACCACCAGCCAAGCTCAGTCTACAAAAACACCACTTCTTGTATTTTCAAGCACTACAACCTTGGGCTTTGTGGAGTTATTTGTTCCATGACTTCTGGAAATCTGTGAGCTGTGCGATGGCCACTTGCTCCTATTGACTTGTTCTTTAGTCGCTGGCTTCACCTGGTGAGTCATTCCCTATCTCATGGAAGAGGAGGGTGATGTCACTTCAGGTTCTACAATGGTCCTCATTTCCTCTCTTTTTCCATTTGGGATAGAGGTCAATTCCTGTACCCAGGTTCTTCTGAGGATCCCTCATTCCACATTCCTGCAATTCCAGGACCTGCAGGGAGGCCACAGTGTTGGTGGAACAAGAAGGGACACTCTCCTTGCTGTCGCATCCTATTTCTCCGAAAGTCACTGATCAGCACTTCTTCCCTTGGCAGTGGTCTCAATATCTCTTGTCCCCCTACTTCCTGAACTATGTCCAACTTAAAACAATATTTTCCAGGCTTTTTCGCAGATAAGAGTGGCCACGTCTCAGTGACCAAGAAGGTGGAACTGGAAGCTTTCAGGCTGTCTGTCCTCTGCCCTTTGCCTCTCTCTCCCCTGAGGGAGCATGTACCATGGCAATAGTTCAGCCATCTTGTGCTTTCCAGCAGCATTCTGAAGCCATGCTATTACATGGGACAACCTACCCTGGATCTCAGATGTGAGAGAAAAACAAAATCTATAATTCAAGCTACTATAAGTGAGTCTCTGTTACTAGGATCTAAATGAATCCATAGGAGGCATAAGCCTGGTCAATCCTAGCCTGCCCCTCTGTCGCTGAGGACTAGCCCCCCTCAGGGGCACATATGTCCCCTTTCAATACTATTCTGAAGTGACCAGGATCACTGTTTTTACCCCTGGGGAGTACCCTGATCCATGGTGCTCTGGGACCTCTGTGCCCATTCATGTTGCAGGAACCCCTGGAACCTCTTCTGCACCTTCTGAGAGGCATGGACCTACACAGGGACAGCACTTAAGATCCCATGGTGTTCTGGCTGCACCCTCCAGTGATGGCAGCTCATGCAGGACCTGCAGGATCCACAGCTGGGAGTTGGCATAAGGTGTCTGGCTTCTCTTCTCAAAGCCACTCCCTGTTACTACCCATGACTTCTTGGAACACCCTTTTTTAGGGGACAAAGCTTAAAATTAAGGTTCAAATGTATGTGCTGCCTGAACATCTGGTAAATCGTCAGAGATTCCAAGGTATAACTGCAGGTTCCCCTTGCCACTCTGTTTCCACAGATAGGCCTACCCCAGCCAACAATCAGCTTCTAATTAAATGGGCCAGCGATTCCTACTAATTGCTGAGTAGCAGGGTCATTCAAACAAGACAATCATTGCCTCCTGCTGGAACCAGGGAGCACCTCCCTCTTTTGTTACTACAAAGCCAGCCTCCTACAGCCCTGCTGGTTCTCTCTGTTCCCCAGGACACTTCTGCATGAGGTATGATGCTATCCTCTCCTGAGCTGCTAGTACATGTGACTAACAAATGACTGACCATCCCATCTGTCCAGTGTTGGGTACCATGTGTCCCCCATCAATGGGGAAGATGCAATGGGTGATTAACACAGAATCTCCTTCCACTTCCATGCACTGAGCCTTTCCCACCACCACTGCCCCCAGTGGCCAGTGACTTACTGCCTCTTTTGCATGAAGAGAGGTTAGGGTGGATGGCAATAGTGCAGCCTGCCCCTCTCCAGGAGTCAGAGGTTGGGAGCTTGCAGACAGCTAACTGCAGATGTGGTGATTGTGTCACCTTTTGCTTTCAGTTGTAACATAAGAGCCCCACTCAACAGCCTCTCCTGAAAGTGAGAGAACTCATGAAAGAATGCACACTGTGCAAAACAGAACTGGGATGCAATGAGTGGCCACATTTAAGCTGCCCCACTTCTGTAAAAATATCAAGCACATTAAATCTGCTGCTCTGAAGAGAAAAAAAAAAGAATGAGGGGAAAGTGAAGAGGAAAATAGTATGTAAAAGGTCACCTGCTGTCTCCTGCTCATTAGCCATGGATCAAGTTGACAACTTGATGATTTCCAAACTTCAGAGCCACTTTTTGTTGTAAAAGGCTGGTCACAGACTGGTGAGTGATGTTCATCATTCAGGCTGTTCTCTGCTGTGTCAGCAGAGCATCAGTTGTGTTCCTAGTCACCACTTTGTTCCCAAGTCTGATTTGGAAGATGCAAGCACAGAAGTGCTAGGAATCCCAAATGATGTCTCAGTGCAGGCATCCTCCTGTGACACAACTGTTGATGGAAACAAAAATCATCTCCACGGAGATGCACTGTTCACAGTCAGTGGCCATCACGGCCTCTTCATTCACGTGCCTGTGACCACACAGCTGGCCTCTCCCTGTTGCCCACTGTGAATCCAGATCTGGGACTCTCATCATCCTCAGAATAACAGTGAGCACTGAGCCACAATTAGCAGGTGACAGACACCTCACTGACCATTTTGTGGGGAGGGGGAGAAGAGGTTTTTGCTTGGATATCACACAGCAAACAGTAGCCAAATACACATAATCCGTAGTTCTGTTCCCCTCCACCCTCTCCTGCCTGCTACTACTGCCTCATCCCTTATCCTCACAGTTTAATTCATCTTTCTTAGAAAGGGGGAAGGGTGGGGAGAGAGAGAGAGAGAGGGTTTGATTTGTTGTTTCACTCGTCTATGCACTAATTGGTTGATCCTTGCATGTGCCCTGACTGGGGATCAAACCCACAACTTTGGTGTGTCAGGACAATGCTCTAATTGACTGAGCACCCAGCCAGGGCTCCTCACAGTTTCTAGAATTACCCCTACCTTCTAGATCACCACAGTCCTGGGTGCCCCCCACTGTGCCTCCCAGCCAGAATAAACACATATATGTGATTAACCTGTCATCTGAGATCAGTAGCAGCCCAGCAATCTACCCTGGTCCCTAAGGACACCTCCCTGTTCTCAGGCAGCTGAGCCACAGCATCCGTGTGACAACAGAGAAAAACCTTAGGAGTGGGCAAAGGTGTGCCATGCTGTGAGCAAATGTCAGGCTTGGTCTACTTCATGACACACAACAAGTAGTCCCCTCAGCTTTCAGTTGCAATATTATCCTGCAGGCCCACTTGTTAATGTTTTTCCCACACACAAGAAAATAGACCATAAAGCCTTTTGGATAATTATCCCTTTTTATTCCTCTTTTGTTTGTGTTTCATGGCTGCCTTTGCCCATCAACTATCCTCTATCTCAACCCGCACACAGTTTCTGTCTGTGCTCATTTCTTTTCTACCTTCTGAAAACATTCAAGATAAGGTCCACCTGTGACTTGTGTGGCAGTTCTGTCCTGGGCCCAACCAGCTTCAGCCCTAATGTTGTGGAGTCATTTTTCAGCAGCTAAGGGGTGCTCATGAGATTTTACCACAAAGTTTCTCGGAGTCACTATATAGCTCAGCATTTGGCTACAACAGGATGCTGCAATAAAGGGAATCCCCTGCTCATTTGAAGAGGAATCATCCAAAGACTTGCCACACCAACAGTTAGCCTGTTGAGAACAGTCTGTGAGGATAAAGGGAGGGCACCATTATCACCAGCCTGCTAAGGGTTAGGCTGAAGGAAGGACAAAAGACACTGCTTCGTGCAGTGAACCCTCCCCAGGGTAGGCTATGGACAGAGACATTCCTCTCGGCACTGCAGTTCCCATGAAGGAACAATAGTGTGGCCACCCCATGCTGAGAGCCCCCCCACCCCCAGAGCAGCACAAGAAGTGCAGTAGTTTTGCCTCAAACATGTGTCGGGGTCACCAAGAGGGCTGGTCCTCTGGGTGTTGATTCTCAATGCCACTAAAATCACCACAGACACAAGCAGACGTGATGTGCCTCTTGTAGGAGGAAACATGCTCTGTGAGCTGATCTTAACAAACATTTGAACCTGAAGGAGATGCAGCCTCAGGTCACAGGAAATAACTGGGACACAAGAGTTGCTGTCAGTGACAACGTCTGAACACAAAGTCTGAATGAGCAAAATCTAAACTGAGAGCAACTCCATGGAACAGATTAACTATTGACTCAACAAATATATGCAGAGAAAGGGCAAGACAGATCTTTAGATAAGCAATGTAAGAGCCTAATTTGGATCTTAATTCAACAAACTATAAAAATATCATGTATGAGACAATTGGAGAGATTTCATGGTGTTAAGGAATTATTGGTAACAGTTTTAGATGTAATAATGATACTTTTTGTTTTTTAAAAATAGTCTTCACATTATAAATATATAGTTTCCTTGTATACATCTATACACACTCACATGCATACATATACAATGGATATTCGTGCACTCATACGTTTACACATATTCATATGATCTTCACACATTCAAACACACTGATACATGCTTACATATTCATGCACATTCACAGACATTCTCACAGACACACTCACACACACCATGCACACACACATATACACACTCACACACACTAGCACACTCAGATACTCAAAAACATTCACATACTCACATTCATACGTCCTCTTTCACATACATACACATTCTCATACACACTTCCCACACATATATACACTCTTACAGCCACACACTCACACATGCACACACAGCACAGTTATTCCCACATATGCACTTTTACACATCCACATACTCATACTCTTACACTCACATCTCACAAACACCAACACTCGTCGACCCCCAGTTCCTGCTCTGGGCTTCTCGAGTGCAAGGTTGAACACTGCAGGCACAGCGCCCCCACTACAGACTGGAAAACAAGGCCTCCCAGGGGTCCCATTGTGAGCCACCAGCCCAGCCCCTGAGCCTGGCTAGTGCTCTTCTTCCCCAGCTTCTTCTGACTCAGCTGGCCAGACAGAAGATCCTAAAGGAAATTTTAAGAACAGGAAATGATTATCCATCTGGTTGAACTTGCCTTCTGTTTTTTTTGGCTGCTTCTCATCTTACCTTCCGGTCTCGGATTTTGCCTCCAGGGACCTGTGCTCAGTATTTTCTGTAGAGTGACCTGAATTTCATCATATCAAGCTCAGAGGGCTCTGGCCCAAAATACTGGGGGAGAAACAGTGAAGAAACACACAAGGCCCTGGGATTTGCTTTGGCATTATTAAAAGACAGTCTTAAAACCCTGACAGACAGAATCAGAGAAACACAGGGAGAGACCACAAAACAGAAGCTTCCCTGGCTGCACCAAAACCATCCAGAAGATGGGAAATAACTGCCATGCTGGGGTGGGGGTGAAGGGACAGGAGTCTGGCTGGAAGGAAAGCTTGGCAAAGTGACAATCAGCTCTTTGGATACTGTGAAAGTGGGGAGTCCACTGCTAAGGAAACCTGCATTGTGAGTCTTGTCCCCAAATCTCCAGGAAAAAGAAAAGCAAAAAAAAAGTGGTATGTTAAGAATATTCCACAAAAATAGGAATTTACTTTTTGTACAATTATAATAAAAATTATTTAAAAAAATAAGTTTTTGAACCAAGAAGCCCAAAGATCTTCCCTGATGTTTTGTTGGTTGTGTTGTGCTCCCACACACATACATTTGCACGCACCCACACACTGGCGCCCTTCTTCTTTACATGCTCCTCTATACTCCCTGAGGGCTTGGCTTCCTGCCCACTTCTTTTCTAAATAGGAGCTGTCCCGAGTTTTCAAACCTTATTTTGCTGCATCTGCTCTGGTGCATTTTTCTTTTATGTTCTATTACACTGGCAACTGTGTCTTCTCCTACAGTCATCACCAAAGGACACCTGGCTTCACACAGCTCAGTACCCTACCTTCTCCTATGCCCCACCAGGTCCTCAGCTGACCCTCCTCAGACCCTTGAGACATGCAGGACCAAGTAGTGTAGAAGGTGACACAGGTGACATTCAGACTCACCCCAACGAACCCCCCTCATTGGGATATCAGCCAACAAGGACACACTAGGAACCTGCTCCCCATGACCACCATGGGAGACCTACAAGAATGGAGTCTCCCCTTCTTCAATGAGTGGAACTGTACTTCTCTGCTTCTTCTGGATGTATTGGAGTGATGTCCAAGTGGAGATGTGGGGAATGAAGTTTTTGCCACTGAAACTTGCTTCATCTCTTTGTCATGGCTGTGTTGAGTTCCATTATGCAGATGCACCGTTGTTTATTTTTCTCTATTGATAGATATCTGGGTTTCCAGGCTGTAATTACTGTTTTCTTGTCCATTAGTGGTTATAAACAGATCCATTCTCTCTCCATGGGTGTGAGTGTTTGTGTGTACACACATGCATTTTGTTAGCAACCAGTGTAATTTCTAGCTTATCAATTGCTGGCAATGCTACCCATCCTTATTGTTTCTTTCAATTGTTTTTTAAACATCTACCTGGCATGCACAATGTCTGCAGTGGAGAAATCTGGCATTAAGAAAAGCAAACTCTTCCCTAAGACATCTTCAAGACCTTTTTATTCCTCAGAAAAAGTTGCCACATTTTTTCCCACAGCAACTTTTCATTCTCTTACTTCTTTCTGCAGTTATCAGCACTTCGTCATTGCACAAACAAGAAAGCAGTGCTTTTGCCTTCTGATTGTCAACTTCAACATTTTTATTTCTTCCAAATAATCTGGCTTCTGCAGATTTTATTCTTTCCTAGTAACACAAGGCTGCCTTAAAAAGTGTTCTGCTCTCATGAGGAATTAACAACCTATAGCAATGAGTTCCCAGCTTTTGTTCTGCCCCCACCCCACCCTCACCCCAGAAGTTACCTTATTCCATCTCCCGACAAATATGCAAGGTGCCCTCCTTAACCCAGTGTCATGGGTTCATGGCTACATACATATGTGCAGACACACCTTTCCTTCTACCCCATCTGCCCTTCTCAGAGGCCCTCCTCCTCAGCTGAGCCTGACACCATGAGCCAGGCAGCTCTGTGCACAGATACTTCCTGGTCTCACCAGGCTCAGAGGTCACACTATGAGTAGAGTGACTAAATTTTTAGAAAGCAGCCTTGGGACACAGCCATATCAGACCAAAAAAAAGCCCATATAACATATAATAGTTTTTCACATGTCATATGACTTCAATGCAATATAAAAGATAAGTATTTATTTGAAATTACATATTGTTCTTATTTTATTTGGTTCTGTTACATAAATGCTATTATTTAAACAAAACAGCAATAGGACAGTAGACTAGTACTTAATAATAGAATGGATGAAACAAATATGTGTAAGAAAAAGAGAGGGATATTTTTATGTGTTTTTTCCTATCCTCTGGAACAGCAATTTGTTTTCACTCTTTTTAACTCTTTGTTGAAGATTTAAATTTTATAGGATATGTTATTGTATATTTTTAAGATACATAGATATAAGACTTTTAAAAAGAAGAATTTAACCAATACTACTTATATTTTATTTTCAAAAACCATGATGCATTTTTTTCTGCCCCTCGATACAGTGGATATTTTTATTCTTTCTGTTCCCTTTTCTGAGCTGCCTGTAGCCTTTTGGACCTTGTTTTCCTCTATAGAATGATATCACCAAATACCTTCAAATGTAAATTCCATTGGACTTGCAGCTCTGCTCGTAAAAGGCCCATATCACAGTGACTTCTGATCTCAGTCTTTATCTTATGATTGCTGCATAACTGCTGCATAAATAAAATTACCACAGATTGCCAGCT
>VMDR010032704.1:0-11616 GCA_007922815.1 Macrotus californicus
TGAAACCCACAGAAAGACTTCCTTATCCCTGAAGTTTACATATTTTATAATTATTTCAAAAAATTTCAAATATGAACCATATTTTAAAAATTGTACAACCATAAAAAACTCAGCAGTAGTTATCAAAACAAAGCAGATGATGGTGAATTACTTTGGTGTGTGTGTGTGTCTGTGTGTGTGTGTGTGTGTGTATGTATGGAGAGTTATACTGAATTATTAAATGCCAAAATACCTTCATTTGTTTGATACTAAAATACAACTTCTTTAATATACGGACAACTTAAAATATATGGGCAACTGTTCACTTTACATTTTAAATATAAATATATATATTTCACATTCATTGAATTTGTATTAACTATCAGATATATCAGGCTCCAGGATGTGTCCATATTTTTAAGTGAAAAAAATTAAAAACCTTCTAGTTTCAATTTAATATTTTTTAATGAATCTTAGCAATACTTAGTTTCACATTTTTTTTCTAATTGTAGAATTTTGATATCTACTTTCTTTAAATTAATATAGTTTTGTCAAATATTTTCTGAATGTTACATGTGATTTGTTGCATCCTCAAATCATTTTTCATGATGTTTATCATTAAACATCCAAGGCCAAATAAAAAGTATAATGTACTTATGTTTTCTCTCTTTTTTGAGAAATAGTATGCTTTTAAACTTTAATAAAAATCTAAAGATAGTTATATTAGTAGATTGCAAAAAAATTCTATTCAGGTACAGAAACCATACCTTCTCAGACAATAGGCTTAACTCATAGACTAAATTAAAAAGTGGATAAGGCCCTGGCTGCTATGGCTTGGTGGATTGAGCGCGGGTCTGTGAACCAAAGTCCCTGGTTCAATTCCCAGTTAGGGCACATGCCTGGGTTGTGGGCCAGGGCCCCAACAGGGGGCACACGACAGACAAGCACACATTAGTGCTTCTCTCCCTCTCTTTCTCCTTCCCTTCCCCTCTGTCTAAAAATAAATTAATTAAAAGAATAAGTGGATAGGAATATGCAAAGATAAACTTACTTAAAGAATATCAGTAGTTATTTCTGCAATAAATGCCTTTTTAAATCACTACTGTCCCAGTAGAGACAGAGGGCCTAAGAAGAACATTAATCTAATTCAGTATTTTAGAAATACTCTTAATTAACACACGAATTTAGTTACCTCCCCACACACTCCTTAATCTACATTCCCTAACCCATAAATAGCATTATCAGCTTTACAGTCTTTCCAAGGTGGAAACCTCAAGCTATTCTCAAATCCTCTCCCTCTCTACAGCCAATCAAATATGAAATTATGTCAGTTTAGCTTCTGAAAACTAATGGCATTCATTTCCTTCCACACTTCTTCCTTAATTCAAATGCCCACCTGCTAATCTGGATGAATGCATGAGTCACTAAGAGTCCTCTTCTCTCTGGGCCACACTGCCCTTCCCATCCGTTCTCGCTGTGCCTCAACTAGAAACATGAGTTGTCATTTCCTGCATAAATAACTTTTAAGGTCCATCCAAAGAATCTAAAACATTCTAAAGAACCTAAACTATCTTTTTTTGTGGAATTCATGTGGAAAGACTCATGCCTTTTGCACTGGTCATTTCAGATCCCGGCATTAATTTAAAAAAAAGTGACATGGTATTACTAAATATTTTACCACACATCTCTTATTAATTACACTGAACTAAATATTTACAATTGTTTCAATAGTCTGAAATTCCATTCAAAATGTTTATAAGCATAGTATATGTGTTTTATACATATACATTACAAAAAATGTATGTTTATATTTTACTTTGTTTTGAAAACCTTGGTAGGATGATTTAAACCTTAAGAGTAATCTAAAGATGGCCATATTATTAGGTTGCAAAAATATGGCCTAAATAGCCTAGTTTATAATTCAGCAAAGTGCTTGGAGGAGGCACAGTAGGAATGATGAATGGTAAAGATGGGATTATTACTCAAGTCTCATTTGTGACAGTTGACTTCCATGGTATTTATCTTACATTTTTCTTTTTGGCTGTGTGTGTGAGTGTAATACACTTTATATATTAGCCTTGGTCCATCTATTATTATATTGGCAGAAGGAGATTTTCATTGATTAGTTTCTCTCTATTTGCTTTTTCTTTCCCCAAAACCTTCATGCTGTAATGCAGAAGATTTATTTTCAATGATTTATTAAAATGTAATTCTAAGGTGACTCCTTATCTAGGAAGTAATCTGCAGGCTATTTTTGTTTAAACTTGCAACCTGCTTTGTCAAGGCAAACTGCCTATGCAATTTTCATTATAATAGACAGCTTTTCATAATGAATGAAAAACAGCTATTATGATTGAAAACAAATTGTTCTGAAACATATTCTTTGAAACAATGTGCTGCTTAATTGTATTTTGGAGGAGGGGGGAGGCAAAGGCAATTCTATTTAATTGGTTACATTTTTCAGTTCTATAAATTAATTTGCACTACCCAATATCACTTAATTTTTCCCTAGGAAAGCTTTTGCTTGCCCTAGCAATATTATAACTGCTAATTCAATTACACTGAAATTGTTTAATAGAAAATATAATTGCTTATTCATACAGAATACCCATTAAAGAAGTGCAAAACCATGAACCCGAGGGTTACTGCATATTAATACTTTGGGAATAAAGATGGGAACGTTGTGCAGAGAAGGTGCTGGCTGATCTTTAATTGTTCATCACCTGCCTCCAAAATAATATGAATGGACCCAAACTAAATGACCACTCATTACAAGTTTCAATTTAGGAGCTTGGCTGGGGTCAGCAGATTGCTTATGCTGATCGCAATGATTTGAAGTTGTGATTACCATAAGCAATTTAAATTTTATTGATCTCCCCTTCTGAAAGTTGTAATTGAGCATAGATGTTGGGCCCAGAGCTCTCCAAACTAAATTGTACTCTGAAGCCCTTGCTGGATTCCTGCAAGAATCAATAAGCAGTCAGTCACATTAACAATGAAATAGGTCCATTAACATACGGTGCTATTGGTGAAACTTTATTTAGGAAGGGTGTTAGTTCACTTCATTGTTTTATCAATGAATCTTGGCTGTACAAGCAAAAGTATTGCTTTAATATGTGTAATACGCTTGTATGAAAATGAAATTATATATTATAAGTATATGGAATATGACTAGGTAGGCAGTTGAGTCCTTATATGAGAGCTATTGTGGTTCACATCATCATTTTACTGTGAACAGAGGCTTCGTATGACTGGAATCACAGCTTGCCTGCTGCAGTGCTTTGCAGTAATTCAGAATTTTTATTTCTCTTTATTAGATACGAGGTTTTCCTCCATCAAGGTTAAGTACATCTTGAAGTCTCCATGTTCAGTGGCAAGTAGTGGCTTGTTAGGGAAGCTATATGACCTATCCTTCTGAGCCAGAGAGAAAAAGCTGGGAATTCTAACAGAAGTCCAAATATTTCCAAACAATTTAGGATAGTATTTTGTACACAGAACATTGCTGAACTTTATTGACAACTCTGGACTACTCATTATTATCAAATTATAAAAATGCTTAAAATGATAGAAGATTGTTAAAATTTTATGACAGTACGTTGTTTATGAGTTCTTATTAGGATGATATAACATCCAGGTTGCCGGGGATATGTTGGTGTCTTATAAATGGTGTCCCTTTACAATGGTTTGGATGAGAAACTAAGTGTTGATTCTTGTTAGAGTTAGCATTCAATAAAATGGTGAATGAAAAGCATGCCCTCGCAATTTTCTGCCGAAGAAATCAGAAACTCAGAACCATCGGAGCCATGTGCTTGCATGCAGGATTGGAGATCATGGGAGGTTAGGTGAGGCAGGCTACCCAGAACGCAGGTAGAACCAGAGCAAATGTAAAGTTTCTAAAGATGGTTTCTGACATATCCCTAACTTCCTCTCAAAACCTCTGTCCCCCCTTCACCTAGGACTTCCCATGATGGTTTCTAATTCAGGTAGTATTTTTGGGAGAAATGTTTCATGTTCTAGGTGTTGTGGTTTTGTTGTTAGTCATCTCTAGATTAATTGTATCTAACTCGTTCTCTATGCTCCATCATTGGTAAACAATCTCATATTTAAATTAACATTAAATTGCAATGACTTTGTTTTTGTTCAAAGTATTTATTGCATGGTTAAATAAATAAACACTCATGGAGCATTTGTGTTTTAGTAGATGTTTTATGATGCAGTTTCTCAACCTTAATAAATCACTCTTAAAAGGTAACATTTAGGTAGTATTTAATGCAGGCCATTAAAGGAGATATTATAAAGTAAAGAGCTTTCCGGGTGTCTCTTAAGTAATATAGTATTGATAGTTATTTGACCTACTTAAACAGTGGCAGAGATCTAAGAGAAGGTTCAGGAGAAGTTGTATGACAAATGGACAATGTGGACATTGAGAAAATTAATAGTAAAATACTATTGAAGTGATAAAGAAAGAGAGAAAAAAGTGGTGTTGCTTTGGGGACAGCTGCAGCCAAGAGGATAATGGGTGGCTTCGATGAACTGGCCTGGGTTTGAATACCAGTTTCACCACTTACTGGTGATATGACTGTGAGCAAGTTACTTAACTGCTATGAGCTTCATCTGTAAAATGGGTATAGAAATACTACTGGTTTAATAGGCCATGCAAATTATTTAAAATAATTTATGTAAAAATACTTTTCATATTGTCTGGCACATAGTAAATGCTTAATAGTAATTATCATGAAATACTTTATGCAGTAGAATCGCAAAGTAATGTTTCTCCCATTACAATTTTATTTTTCCCACTTAAATCTATTTAATGCCAAAAGTAGGAAAAGCTTCCAGGATTCATCTTCCTTCTTTTCTCTGGCTGGTAGCAATGAGAGAAAAGTTTTATGTTGTTTTTCTTCCTTTTGAAAAATGGGTAGTTTTTTGGTGATATGGTTCCAGATAATAATATGGTTAAAAATTTAAATCCAACAGCCTAAAATAATAATTAAGCAAGGGCTGTGTGTATTCTGCTAGAGGACAAGTATAATGCTCAGTCAATAAGCTATCAATTGTTGGAATTATGTCATAAAATAAGGCAAAGCACCCTTCATGAACCATGTAGTATTTCCTGGATTCTTACATAGAGGTACTCAGTATTGAAACAGAACCACTGGGTTCTATTGCCTGCCACTGAAAAAGAACATAACTCTCACCAGAATCTTATGAAAAGGAAAGGAACTATTTATTTAAAAGTTAGACAGATTTAGAACAGAGGTAGAATTTTGCTGTTAAATCCCATTCCCTTTAGGAAAAAAAAACCCATAATCACACAGTCCTGCCTCCCTTTTATAAAGTCAGGACAGTTTTCAGAATATGTCAGTCAGAGGTACCATCTTTCAGGAAACAAAAAACAAAACAAACAAACAGAAGTCCACAGCTCAGCATTCCCTCAATCTCAGTTCAGCATTCTCGGTTTCTTCTAGTAATCTATGCTCAGCTAGTCTCCCACTCTTAATCCAAAACCATGTGGCCCCTCCTCATGGTGGGCTGGTGGGGATCCTTCTGCATCCATTCAAATCACGTGGCCAAGACCCTTTTCTCAGAGACACCACATGGCTGAGAGAGCATGGCTGCCCCGCACTTGAGTTTAAATCCCGGTTCACATCTTCTTCCATAACCTCATTTCCAACCCCTCCCACAGAGGGTTACACTGCCAGTACTCTGTTTGCGTCTGCCTTTCTTGGCTGCCATTGTTAGTTTGGGCAGGCTTGGCCCTGTAAGGATGGAGAACCTCCTCCAAGCCTTTCAGGAAAGCAGGGTAGCTGGGGGATTGCCTCCTGGCTGCATCATGGGTTAGAGGCTTGCCCATCTCTCTGGCCCTGAGCACTAGCATTACCAAAACACTGGCCAAATTCTTTAGATATGCAAAGCATCTCTCAATTGCCCTGCTCTACTTCCTTTTCCCCTAGCCATGTTAGTGGGGGTTTTCTCCCTTTTCCTGGAGACTTCTATATTCCTTGTCACAGTATTACTGCGATGCCCTTAACATGTCAGTGCCATAACATGATAGGTATGTGTTTTCTGATCAAGTGACAATCAGCCCAATGTTCCCAATTGTTAGGAGGCTTTATGTGATGACTGTGACACTGAGGATCGTTCCTGTTGGGGCCCCACAATGCCTCAGGGCTTCATCATCCTCTGCCATATATGCGGTGCAATTAAGGACATTTTGGGATAACCTCCCAAACATAGGGAAGTTCTCCAAGAGAAGGCCCATTCGAGTTCCGCCTGATTGCTTTCTTGGGAGGGAGCCCGTGCCTCACTTTGCCCTGTGCACGTGTCTACTGGGAACGCAGTGCTGTGCGTTATGCACACTTGGAACAACAAACTGGAAATACTGAACTCCTGCACCAACATTGCCTCTTAGCAGAGAAGTGTGTGTGAGAACAGTTTCTTCTTCAGATGTGTGCTAGACGTGAGACTAGAAGCTTTCCTTACTGACTGTGAACTTGGATAACCGCAAGGTGAAGGGCGGTGGGATGAAGAGTGCTTGAACAGGGCCGAAGAGCTGCACTGACTGGTAGGAGAGTGTTGTTAAGTGGAATCCTTTTGAACTCAAAACAATTGTGAAAAGCCAGGTGAAGAATATAAAACTGTTTAGTCAATTTATTTTGAAGCAGCTCTATCTCGTAGAAAGGTATGAGCAGCTAAAATCAACTTTACTCACATGTGTATTTTGGGGGCTGTTTTACTGGTTAACATTTAAATGAATTGGAGCTATTAGTATGTAAAGTATGATGAGCTTTGTTCCCAGGAATTGTACATCTCACCAGCCCTTCAAACTTCATCCTTTCAGCCTCTCTGTCATCTTCTTTGGTTTTGTGTGGGTTCTCAGTTAGGACATATCTAATAGCACTTATTTTCCTTATTTTTTTAACTATTTAGGTGTCTGGATGTAAAGGTGCATTTTTATTTTTTTATTTTGTTAAAGATTTTATTTATTTATTTTTAGAGATGGGAAAGGAAGGAGAAAGAGAAACATCAATGTATGTTTGCCTCTCATGTGGCCCCCACCAGGGACCTAGCCTGCAACCTAGGTGTGTGCCCTGACTGGGAATCGAACTGATGACCCTTTGCTTTGCAGGCACTCAATCAACTGAGCCATACCAACCAGGGCTAGGGTACATTTTTAATGGAAATACTTGTGTGTATTTGTTTAAGAACTCAACTACTTTTACACTGAAGAATAATTAATCTGTGTCATAAACTAATCACTCAGTGATTACATTAAAATGACACACACCATTTCTAATTTCTGCTCATATTTGCTGGCAAGTAGTCACAAAGCAATACTGAAGCTCAGAGAAAGCTGACACGTGTAGTGCAATTTGTACCCTGGAAAAAGAAGAAATGAACTTATGAATGGTTTAGAGTTTTTGCCTTGCTATTCCTCTCACAGAACCCTGAATTTTTTAATTTATTTTTTATTTCACTTATTTATTTATTATTTATTATTTATTAATTTATTTTTGTTAAACAGCTAAATTATACATACTGGTTTTGATGAAAAGTAAAGGATTGTATTGTATGTAATTGGATTTCTTTTTGCACTTTTTCAGTTTTATTGCAATATATTGACATATAGCCCTGTATAAGTTTAAGGCATAAAGCATAATCATTTAGCTTATAGTTGGACTTAGAATACTTTTATGTGGAGAAAGTGCTATTGAAACTTGGCCATGACAAAGAGTCTAATACAATAGCTACTTTTGTCATCTAGTCCTAAATTCACAAACCTTGATTTAAGGAAGGTTTTGATACTACACTGAAGAAGAAAAGATTGCTATTCTGAGGTCATTAAATATGAACCTATTGAAAGAAAGGAGCATGAACGGTCTAGGACGGTAAAGCAGAGGATATTGTTTACATCAGCACAGGACAGAATGAGTTTCTACAGCAAACTACAAGAATCTCAATTAGATATATTTTTCCTCTAGATGAAAACTGGCAGCAAGCATAAAGGAGGAGTTAAATAAGCAACTCTCTATTTTTCTGTCTCTTAACGTACTTTCTCTTTTTTGTCAGACACTGAAAAGCACGCCCACCCTGAAATCTTGAATATTGAATGTTTTGATGTTTCCCCTTTTGCCCTAAAGATCTCCCATTTCCCACAATTTTGAAGCACTGGTAACTATCACTTCTCACCCCGCTCCCTGAGAATCCCAGTTCTATGCAACTTGTAAAAGGCTGTCTGACCCTGAGACATCATGAGGGTGGGAAGATGGTTTTGATAAATGCCTATTTCTGCTATTAAAATAAAATGACCAAAAACACCGCAGAGAGGGTTCTTTTATGGGGAAAAAAATTGGATTTGACATATGATATGAAATACAAATCTAAGGGCTTTGGCAGTCACTCACCTCATGTAGTGTGATTATCCCTAAAAGGGAAAAGCAACATCCACTTTTAAGACCCTGAAAGATGCGTTGTGTGAAAGGTGAGACAGTGCTTTCTGGCCTACTACTTACATGTGCATCAATCTATTATACAAAAGTCCACAGTAGAGCTCAGACAACTTTTGAGTGCTTATTCAAGTTGCCAGGCAAAAATTATTTTCTCCACACTACATTAGCATTTTCTGATTTCGACCAGCTGATCTTTCTGAATCGGTTTATATGAACCATCACATCCAATATGTATGTTTAATATGTGTATTGTATGTTTAAATATGTTTTCTTCCAGGTGGAACTATAATTCATATTATAGCCAATAACTTCTGAATAAAATAAAAACAGTTAGATTGTAGTCTGTTGTTCCCCCTAGACATCTTGGAATTCTATGAGCCTACACACTTAACGTTAAGAGGATTAGGGATGATTTTAATAGTCAAGGGTGTCACTTATTTCACTTTTAAAAAGTTCTTAGATCTTATTAATAATTTGATATACCATAATCATTCACCCTAAACATTTTGCTGTTATGTTTAAAATACTATTCTCTACTTAATCGTTTTCAACAAGCATTTTTATTGAGCATCCACCTGAAAGAAAACTACCATTTCAAGAGCTCTGGAACATTCTGCTTTCATTTATTAATAATTCCCAAACAGAATGTCTGCCTCGGACATTAGTTTCTGAAATAGAATTGAATCTTAATTAGTTGGAGAGCAACTCCTACTTAAGTAGTCTCAGAGAAAATGCACTCCTTTCCCCTCTAGTACAACCTCCTGCGTTGGACTGTGATGACAATGGTCTTTTAAAAGAGGCCTCAGGTGTGAAACCAACTGTTCAGGGTCATTGTCAGCTGCTGGTTTCTAGAGTATTAATTCAAAATTAGTGAAAATATAAGACTATGTCTACATTGGCCAACTCTATTGCAAAACTGAACAATTTTCACTGAAGGGTGCAGCATCCTCTACAATGCCCTTGAGGAAGATTCAGAAGCTCATTCCATTTCCATCTGCTTCCGTCATTAGAGAACACAGTTGATTGATTCCGCCTCACTAACAATAAAAACGAATGCTGTTTAACTAAAAGGTGAGTGTAGGCACAATATCTATGTCAAAATTAATAAAAAGCATGTTTTTGTTCAATTTATATACGTATATGTATATACATAGGAAGATACACAATTTTATATAATATAATTCTTAAATATAGGAATTAATGTTTTTATGGTTTGAAGGCGGAAATGACCTTATTCATATTGTACCCTTGTTTTTATTCAGTGAAAAGTGCAAAAGCCAAATAGGCTCTTATGAGCTGGCTGCTGCCTTTCCTCCAATCTTCCTTATCAGGAAATGAACACTGAATGCTAATCTCACACCTTTTCTGTACCACTCATTTAGCACCTATTATACATTACATTATTAGTAACATTATCAGTAATATTATTATTGGTGGCATTTCCATATATACAGCTGAGGCTTGAACAATGCATGGGTTAGTGCTGCTGATGTCCAGTATAGCTGAAAATCCTCAATTATCTTTTGACTCTCCAAAACTTAACTACTAATACCCTATTGCTGACCATAAGCCTTGCCAATAATGTAATCGATTAACTCATAATTTGTATATTATATGCATAATACACTGTATTCTTGTAGTAAAGTAATCTAGAGAAAAGAAAATGTTAAGAAAATCATAAGGAAGGCAAAATACATTTATACTATTTATTGAAAATAATCCATGTATAACTGAAGTCATGGGGTTCAAACCTGTGTTGTTCCAGGGTCAACTGTAGTTTATTTCTCCAAAAATATCAAAGTTCCTTGTTGGTATAAATTGGTATATATTTAAAATATCTTGTGGAGCATAAATAAAGTGCTATATACAAAGTAGGCACTCAGAAAGTATTTGTTGGGATGTAGAGTAATCAAAAGCATTATGCTATAAACCATTTGTTGAATGCTCAAGGAGCAGATTGATAATTGCCCAGTATCTATTCACCTCTTCTTTCTTGTGGGAACAAATCCTCATTCCTACCCTCCAGGTTTAGGGGGGCCCACAGCTATCTAGGTAGGGACTATATTTTTCAGCCTCTTAGCAGCTGGGCAACATGTTAAATGTCTAGGTCATTTATTTAACAATAACATTGCTTGTTGTCTACTTCTCTCACCTTTTCAGGAGTGGTGAGGAGCCACCTTGCCCCATGTTAGGTGAGTGATGTTTAGGGGATGGCAGAAAAACAAGGCAGGAGGGATCTAGGTAAAACAAAGTTTTTTATATGTGTTCCGAACCTCTCACCTCTCCCTACACCGTTAAATGAGAGAGAAATAGAGTTCCTTTTTATTTCAGTAATTGTATGTTAGGGTATCTTTGTTACCTCAGTTTTACTAGCACTCAAACTCATGTAAATGCAAATGCTCTTTATCATAGGACCCATTCTAGAATTCCATGGCCATACTCATTGTCCTCTAGTAGGGCTGTAATAACCGGAGAAGGCAGTGAGGCTTGACTTGTGAGAGCATTGGTGGTCTATTGAAGAGCACAGGCTATTCTGCTAAGTGTGCCTGTTCTCTAACAAAACATGGACAAAATTTGTTAAGGCCAAAGTCTTTCTTGTAGGAGGTACTTTGCACTCAGCAGAAGTCAGCATGGCACAGAGTATCAGAGTACGTAGCCCTTTGCTGATTGTGCAACCTGTAAGTCTGCCTCAAACACATTCAATAGGAATTTTTAAAGCTTCGTAAAGAACTAAAAAATAAAGCTGAAGCTTAGCCTTGGATAATTAAACTATTTTTTTCTAAAAGCCTTTATGTCTTCACAAAATAATGTAAACAAATTGAGGAAAGAGATTTCTTTATATATCTGTTTTTACAGAAATCATATTTCTGTACATAGTAAAATATTGAATTTATCTTTGGGGCTTGATAAATTTTGTTGAATTGATTATTCGGTATATAGAAGTTCAAGAATATACAGATTTTTCTAGTTCCTTTGACTAATAACTAGAATGTTTCACTATAATTTTTAATCTAAATATTATTTCCGTAGAATTGGCCATTGTTCTATATTGTTTGTAGTGGAAGAAGAAATCTTTGGGATAGTGTTCTAAATATCAAAAGTCACGTGTTTGCTAGAGATATTTGGGCTTATAGTTGAATGGGCTTATGTCCTTCAGTTGGGATTTCCAGAAATATCTGCTAAAAAC
>VMDR010032705.1:0-11614 GCA_007922815.1 Macrotus californicus
TTTAGAATTTGTGATAACCTCTAAAAGTATGAGAGAAAACACACAAGCAAATGTAAATGCAGTTATATACAACCTGGTAGTTTCCCAAAGGAGAAGAAACCACTCTCATAGTTAGCAAAGTTAAGAATAGAAATAATAGATTTAAATTTGAACAAGGAGTGTTTGAAAGAGTGGAGAAGAATTTAACAGTAATATCAACTGGGGGAATGAAATCAATTTCTAAAGAAAATAATGGAATCAAAACCACATGAAACTTTAAGGTTGCAGCTTGTCGAGTACCTGGTAGGAAAAGGTAAGAGATGAGACAGATGCTGTCCCGTGAGAGAAAGCAGATTAGATGACCCTCTAAGATTTTCCTCTAGGCCTCTACTGTAGAAAGAAGTGAAAAAAACAACAACATGTACTTAACTTTCTCAAAAGACACAAGTAAAGAACACAGGTGAGACCAGTGAGCAGAGGGACAGAGAGGGTTCAAATCCCTGGTGCTATGTGGTTTTCTTTCCTCCACAGTATGAAAAGAGAGGAGTTGGAGACTCTGCATGTGCCTGTGTGGTGCATGGGAACATCACTTCTTTGGTGTATAACAGTCATCTGTGGCTGAGCCTGGGAGCTGAGCACTGAGATCCTATGTGTCTTTTTCTCCCCTTGGTGTGGGAACTAGGAACATGGAGGCATATTTTCTGTTTACAACCAAGAAGTACAGTGTTAAAAAGATAAAAGATACTCTTTCCTGAAAGAATGGAGTCAATAAGTGGTCCTCGGAGATTTACTGCATTTCAGGGCACAAAAGAGCCTAAGAGAGATCATAACATAGACAAATTTTTCCCCGATCAGCTCAGAAGTTACCGGAGAGGATGCAATCCTATGAGTAGGGTTTATCTTTCCAAGACAAATGACAACCTAGAAAGAATAATTGAGGAAAACAGAAAATGCCTATCATGATTTCTGTCACACTTTAGGAGCCAACTTGAATGCATAAATAGTGAATAGGAATGATTATAAAAATGATGCCTTAAAATTTTTAATAATTTTATAGTTTAGTTTATATATTATCTGCCAAAGGATTACTGTCTACTGTAAATAAATTGAGCTATCATTTAACATCTCCAATTGCCAGTTCTTTTGCTGTGAGATGAGGACATTTCTGAAGCTCAGAGACCAGTACCTCTACCTCCCATGTCTTTGAAACAGCAGGACTGTACTGTGGCCAGCTGTGTTGACTTGAATTGTGTCTCCTTCCAAATTAATTTATGGAAGTCCTAACCCCAGGTACCTTATAATGTGAACCTATTTGGAGATAGGCTCTTTTCAGAAGTAATCAAATTAAAATGACATCATTAGGGTGAGCCCTAACCCAATATGACTGGTGTCCTTGTAAAACAAGAAATTTGAACACAGAAGTGTACATGGAGGGAAGATGATGTGATGAGACATAGGAAGAAGATGATCATCTACAAGCCAAGATGAGAAACCTGGCCAACACTTCTCTCACAATCTTCAGAAGGAATCAACCCTGCTGACACCTTAATTTCGGACTTCTAGCTTCTAGAACTATGAGCCAATAAATTTCTATTATTCAAGCCACTCAATTTATAGTACTTAGTTATGACAGCTCTAGCAAACTAATGTGCCCATTAATTATGGACTCACTTTTCCTTCCTTCCTTCCTTCCTTCCTTCCTTCCTTCCTTCCTTCCTTCCTTCCTTCCTTCCTTCCTTCCTTTCTTCCTTCCTTCCTTCCCTTTCCTTCCCTTTCCTTCCCTTTCCTTCCTTCTATTGTTGAGTACCTGCTCTGTATTAGATACTGAATATACAATAGCCTTGGCCCTCAAGGAGCTTTAGATGCCGATGAAGATAAATACACAAATTGATGGTTTTAAAGTACTGAAACAGAATAAAGAAGTAGGAGGTATTCGATTTAACTATTTGGTGTTTGCTATACACTAAGCAGTATGAGTCAGGGTTAAGACGCATTTTTAAAATCAAGCACTGCCACTTTACTTTATCCAGGTTAAAGAGCTATTTGATCTACCTGTTAGTTTCATAATTTGTTAAGTGGGGAAAAATAATGTCCCCTAATAAATTTTTTATAAATTTTAAATGAGATAATGAAAGTAAAATGTGTAGTATAGTGTTCATATCTTAGTCAGCTCAGGTTGAAATAACAAAATACCATAGACAGGATGGCTTAAATAACAGAAATTTATTCTCAGTTCTGGAGGCTGGGAAGTCCAAGATCAAAGTGCTAGCAGATTCAGTTGCTAGTGAGAGCTCTCTTTCTGGCTTGTAGATAGCCTTCTCTCTTTCCTCCTCTTGCAGCGTGTGCTCAGGGAAAGAGAGATCTCTCTGTCCTCCTCTTCTTTTAAGGGCCCTAATCCTAGCTAATCTAAACCTAATTATATCCCAAAGGCCCATCCTCCAGATGTGATTACACTGGGGGTTTAGATTTCAATATATGAATATTAGGGTGACACAAATATTTAGTTCATAACAATCTGAAACAAAATATATGGCAGATAGTATTAATTGCTGCTTGGGGAACATGTGATAACTGGATTCGTAGGTAGGCTGACAAATAAGTATGCTGACAGATAAGCTTTTTATCAGTGTAGGCACAGTTGGAGTTCATACAAAGATAACAGTAATACTTCAATTGGAAAGACCTGAATTAGACCTGCCTGCCTTGTCTCAAGGTCTTGGGGCTTTCAAATTACTCTTCCATTTAGGAAAAATAGCTTTGTTTTGGAACCTCTAGAAGGAATGAGAATGCCTTGGATTTGGTTATAATATTCCCCCTCTTAAGCTGGGAAGTGGAATTTGCGAAGATGGTGTCTTGATGATTTTCTGAGTTGTGACTTGGGGAGCTGAATGTGAGATTAATAAATTTTAGACATTTGGAAATTGCCAACTTGTTAGAATAACAAGCCCAAATGGAGTGGGAAAAGGCAGGTGTTGTTTTAGGAGAAGTTAGGTAGAATAATCTTGGGATATAGTTTAAGAATCTTCTCCTGCATTTATGTAAAGAGCAATGACAAAATAATTTTAGCTTTAATGTGCAGAAGCTTTTGGACAATGGAAGTGCTATGTATAAACAGTTCAGTATCTGAATGGTACTTTTCTATCCTTGACTTTGTTAAGATAGGAATATTTTTAAAGCATAGATCTCTATGTATTCCTGTCAGATACATACCCTCATCAACACCCCATATCATCCCTCCAAAAAAGGTTCTGGTCACTTTTCGGGCTGTGTGGAATTTGGACCAGGGTCTTTAGGATTGATGGCCTCAGCTCCAGTTTTGATCCCAAATGAGCTGGGATCACTGACAACCCTCCGGCATAGAACAGGTGGAAATTTTTTTCATTCCTATAAAATAATGAAACAACAGCAATAAAAAGAATAGAATAAAAGATTTCCATTAAAAAAAAAAAGCAGGACAAATCACTGACGACAGAGTCAAGAGTTGTGTTATAGTTTTATGACTTTGGAGAATCATTTCATCTCTCTGAACCTGGGGGTCCTCCGTTTAGAAAACAAGACCTTGACGAACTCATCCCTGAAATTTCTTCCACCTTTGAGGTGCTGTACATGCAAGTATCTGCAAAATGGCAGAGTGGTTTTATTATTGTAGAAGGGGTAAAAATCCTGGTTGGAAATCTTTCCACAGAAGGTAGGTTTTGAGTTGCAGTATGAATATTTGCAATGATGTAGATTAGCAAATTGAGGATTAGAGATGGAGTAGAAAAGGCATTGCTGGGAAATGGGAAAAAGAAAAAGTCTGGAATGTAGGGTTATTGAAGCCATGAACAGGAAGGTGAGGGAAGATGATTGACTCTTCCTTCTTCATCTCCAGCCCTGAGTTCAAACATCAAGTCCCTTCTATTATTTTTCTTTCCATCTAGTTTCCTGAACCAAAATTGGAGGGAGAGGTTGGATTACACCTTGAAGCTCTACAAACTTATAGACCAACATTAGACTTCTCAGAGATTGATTCAAAACAAGATAACATTAACTGAGGATGAGAAGATTTAGCTCTCATCCTCAGATGACTCTTTTAGAGTCTTCTGTGTATCCTTACCTATTAAAGGGTATTAATGATACCTGCCCATTTTCCCCTCACCAAAGACTAATGAATGATATCTGTTCATTTTTACCTCAACAAATTTGGAGAGAAGTTGCAGGTAAACATCAAAGAAACACTGTGATTAGTATGTTGAAGCATTTTCAATTTTACAGATATTTATCTTCATAAAATTCATTTTAATTATTAAAATAGGTTATCTTTTTTCATTTTCATAAAATAGGTTTCATTTTTTCATTTGCATTTGAGGCAAAAGGGATAAAACATGCTTTTGAAGTGAGGATGTCAATCCAGATGTGAGAAACATGTATGTTGACACCAAAGTTAAAAAGACCCCACAAAAATGACAAATGGTGAAGAAAAAGCACTGCTATAGCAGATCCTGACCTTTTGAGAATATGATCAGCCTGTCAGCACTAATGGTTTTCCATGTTCACAGCAAAAAGCAGTGAATGCCTGGATTTGGGATAGAGGTCAGATGACATCTCAATATAAAAATAATAAAATGATAACTTGTCAGACATAAAAAATAATTTTACAACTGTCCCTTTTTCCTTTCTTTTCTCATTTTGTAACATAGAAGTACATGTTTGCATAATTGCATATACACAATGAACCTGGTTCTTTTTTCTAGTATCCCAGCCAATCCAGTTCCAAAGAGGAGTCTTAACATCCCTAAAGGGCATTGTGGTACCCAGAGTAGTTATTGGGGCCAAGGGATTTTTTAAAGAGTTCCTAGAATGGAGTAAGGGATTAGGGAATGGAATAGAACAGAGACCCTGAATCAATCTGATCTATGCAGTTCCTTTGTTGTGCACTTGCAACCATTGTCTTGAAGCTCTGTTCAGAGGAATCTGTTGCTATAATACCCATTCGGGACATTTATGCTTTTACCTAAAAATTCTGCCTTCTCACCTGTTTTTCTTGAATTTGTCAAAGAAGAGCACACTTTTCTGGAAAGTTCCAGCAAGATGGTGTTTTCCTGACGATCCTAACTTTTATTAGTGGATCTCATAAGCTGGCAGATGGGAACTCAGAAGAACATCTAGATTTGTATAAGACATATGTGCAACATAAGAGGGCATCCTCTCGAAGTTCCCTTTATTTCTTGGCAAAGATTGGCTATGGTTATAGATTCAAAGGTAGTAGAAGAGAGAAGTTTACAGGTAGGGTGAGTTTCTCCTGAATGTGGAAAAGAAACAAAGACTGAGCACTCCACTGGTACACAAGAGTATATAATAATAATAGAAATAAAATTCTAATAACAAATATAGGAAATAAGAGGTATAACTGGGACAAACCTGTTGCTATGGATGGCCTGTTAATCAGAAGGAATTATGAGCATATCAGATGCTATGAACTGGGTTTGGATGCAAGGAAATTCTAGTTGAACAGGATTAGCAGCTTTAATTGGGGTAAAATCAACTGGTTTATGAAAAAGAACCAAAACAAACCCAAAGCACTCAATGTAATTGAATTGATACAGCAAGCAAGATATAGAAATCCAATGTCAGTTTAGCCTACATTGCGGGATTTTCCTATAGGCTTCTTGTCTGTGTGTTGTTATAATAGCCAGAAATTTTATCGAAAACTGAATGTAAGACTAAAGTTTTAATTTATAATTTCTTTCTTGTTTTTTTCTCTCTCCATCAACTCTATGATTATTGTACCTGTAATGTCACAGACCTGATTTTATTTCCTCCCGGTTCTACTGTATGAATCCAGTTAAGCGTGATTTTTCATTTCTTCTCATGTGACATAACCTCTCAAGTCAGGGGCAGCATTGTATGAGGAAAAAGGGGGTGAGAGGAAGTTCAATCAGGTATCTGAACTCTGGAAAGGCACTGTTTCAGGTCTTAGAAGTATCTCCAGGGATCCTTCATCCTCAGGGTGCATTAAGTCAAGGATTTTCATTTAAATTTTATATCTCAATGGATAAAATCCATATTAATCGTCTCTGTGGGTCATGTTCTTCCTGGCATTTCTCTTATTCTCAGTCATTTGACATTTCCTCCTCAGGGTAGCATGACATACATGAGCTATCTCAGAATTTCTTGAATAAATAGTCACTATAATCATTTCAAGGGAGGGAATGCTAAGTCATTGGCACAAAGGGTTTATCTGAATTTTCTGGAGTTTCAAGAAATTTTTTCTTCATGGCCCAGCAGATAACTGGGAGTCTGGCATTTATTTCTTTCCTGCTCTATTTAGCCACTGGGGAAATAGACATAATTTACCTCAGTGATTTCATATGCAAAATGGGAATCATTATACTTTCTCCTTGGCTCACTGGAGGGTTAAGAAGATTAGCGCATTTTTTTTTAATTTAGAAAATACACGTACTTCATTAGTAAAATATGCTTTAAGTAGGAATTATCATTAGGATTACTATCATCAGTAAGGATTTAATATGTTCTTTGTCAAATAGAATCCTAAAAGTTAGAATTCAAGCTAATAAATTAAAACAGGCTTGAGGGGATATGAACTTGAATGTCTGTCAATGACAATTGGATGCAGTGAGTAATGCAATTTACTTCAGGAAATATGTGGCTGCGGCAGGGGTGAGAAGTAGGCATCGGGGTGGAAAACTACAAAGGGAGTATATAGATATTCATTATTTCCTCCAGGAAACAGTGGGAGGAAAAAGAGGGTTTGGAAGACATACTTTCCAAGAGAGGAGAGAAAGGGACTGTAAAAGGATAATATGAGAAGAAAGCCCCGAGAGGTCAGAATCACTGAGAAACTGGCAAAATTCACAAAGCCCAGATGGACACAAAGGAGTTTCAAGAAGAAATCAAGGGCTTGGGGAGACATAAAGAAAGAATCATCTAAATTATTCCATAATTATAATTTAACTGAGGAGGAAATGGAATGGTAGAAGAAGTATAAAGCTGGGAGAGACCACTTAAATTGTCCCTGAATTCTACACTCCCAGCTAAATCTGTATGTCTAGAGAAGGGGATTAAGGTGCTTGTGGGGCTGGAAGTGTTGTCTTGTGACGATAGGCTGAAAAGCTGGACTCTTCTCTCTGGAAAGAGGGAGGCAGAGGAGGCACATGATAGAAGTCACTAATGTCATAGGTGGTTTCCATTGAGAGGGTACAAACTTACCCTCCGAGTTCCACAGCACTAACTGAAGGAACTCCCCTTGAAGCCTGCAAGAGGAGGGAAGAGAACATTCAGAGAGTCCAATAACCTAACAGGTGGTAATAACTAATATGTAAATAAATTTGAAAAGACAAGTTGAATTTAGATATAGATTTTTAAATGATTTGTATACTTATTTTTATAGTGATGTGAATTATTTTAAATTAAAATTGGTATAATTCATTTGCTCAATATTAATACATTTTAATTTTAATTTTTGATTATAAAATAAAACTCAGATCCAGAAAACCATGCCAAACAAATATGTAGCTTAATAGCTTATTTCGAGTGAGATAACCACCCTGGTAACCACCACCCCGGTCAAGAACTAGAATTTTTTCAGCTACCCTTCCTATTTGTACCTAAGCCTATTCTTACTCCTCCTTCCCCCAGAAGTAAACACTATCCTGAGGTTTATAGCAATTACTTTCGATATGTATTTTTGATGTTGATATTATGCTGGGCAGATAATGCCTTTCATCAACATCTTCCTTGGTGCTTCTACCAGACCCAGACCCATAACGTTGATGGACTAGGAATGCATGTCACTATCTGTAGATATCTGTATGTCTCTACATCCAAAGTAGGAAAGCAGCAATTTTATATCTCACCACTTTTTGATATGAGGGAATGAAAATGTCAACGCTCTTCTTGCTAATGCACTAAGTTTCATTCATGCACAATTCTATGCTCAAGAACCTGAAAGTGTAGGGGAGGTGCAGGAAGAGCACATTAGTTTACCCTCCCCTCCATTGTACCCTTCTCCTGCCTGTGCACTCTGGTGGTTGCCGGGAGCTGCTAGCTGGAGGGGGCCAGACAGCACTCTGCAGCTGAGGCCGCCTCCGAGTGGCGATTTGAGACTACAGAAGGCCTGAACTCACGTTATAACTTGATCAACTTCTGTTTCATCACAAATAACTCTCAGAGGCAGTTGTCCAAGGTTAGCTTCAAAGACGAGAGGCTCTTGAAATTCTGCATGGGCTTTGTTGACAAAGCAGTGTGTTGCACATGACAACAGTGTGATATTGATTTATTCAACATGAATTTTTGAGTGTTCTTATTTTCTAGGCAACCAGATACAGGAATAGTCCTGTTCTTCATGGAGCTAACAATCCGAGGCCATGGTTTTTACCTCCGGAGGCACATTACAACTACCCTGAAAGTGAAAAAAACAACAGCAGTATGAATTCTCCCTCTCCCCCACCCTCACCCCTAACATAAGCACCAACACATCGAGATTCAGTCCTTATTGGCCTAGAAATCAGTATTTATAACAAGCTTCCAGAATTTTTTTTAAGCGCACCCAGACTTGAGAACCACTGATTAAGAGAAGACGATGACTAACGGATGAAAAGTACATGTGGCACACCAAGAGTTTGGAATATCATGGACAAACATCCATCTAGAGTAGACACAAATGTTTTAGGTTATAGGGTTAAAGTAGCAGGTCTGGAGTTTATTTTTATCGAAGTCTTTGTCATTGGTGTAACATCTATTTATAAAATGCACCTCATAATTGCCTTGCTTAAAAGATCAGTGGTAAGATAGTTAGTGATAACGTGCAGGTTTCCTCTGAAAACTCTATGAATCAGAATATGTATGCACTTGCTTCATTCAGATTAGAGCAGAAGGAAATTGAATAAAGTACACTCATACCAGGGTAAGAAAAGAGAGTTTCTCTCCATATGCTGTAGTTGAAAAACAAAATCACTGGGTTGAAGTAGAGAAAACCAAGCCAACACAAATCCTTTGGAATGTTACTGTAGAAATTGATAATCATTGGTCACAAAATAGTCACATGCCAACAACTCAATGACTGGATGGCAGCTTAGCATCTTCCAGTTAGTGGCAGATTACATGAGAACTCTAGTTTCTGACAGCATTATTATATAGCCATGTTGGAAGCTGCACCTAGCAGAAGTATTTTTCATAACAAAAGACTCTTCCACATTGTGCTTCCACTACAGTAGTGCCAGATGGTGGTCATGGAAATATTCTTTCTTAAAATCACATGGGTCACTTAGACTCTTGTTTACACTGTAGTTATGGGCAGGATACCAGATGCATGGGAACTCAATTCAAGGTCACAGATTATTAGGGACATACCCAATCATACACTTGTACAATTTTCTCCTTCTTAAAGTCACTTGTCTCTTTTTATGGCACATTTTAGAGTAGTTCTCAGCAGAACTTCTTGTTAATTTGTAATTAATTGACTTTATATTTAGCATCTAAAAACAATGTCACCAGCATCGAGCAGGAGGCCAGGAAGCTAGAAAGCAGTACTTCAGAGCAGAAAGGCCTATTTATTTTTGTAATGCCAAAAAATATAAAGAAATATCATCCCTAATCAGATTTTTTAATAGTGACTTCTCAGCCTCCAGTATAATTTTCACAATTATAATCTTATGCAAACATATCAAGATGGAAAAATGTATGCTACAATTTGACTTTTTTTGACTACGTCTTCAATGTCAATGGAACTATTTGTGTGCTCTGATTCTATCAATATTGAAAGACTTCTCAACTTACAGTGGACGCTACTGAAAAATTAACCCAGTAACAACCACTGACAGGCAAGTGTTTCTGTGGTAACAGGTGCCCTTTTGTGTAGGAAAAGAGACCTAAACTGACCCTACAAGGGCAAGGGTTGGGCAGAATGCTCAGCATGTAGGTTTTTCAGAAGACACAGACATAAGGTCCCTCAAAGAAGAAACTGCAAATCACCTCCTTTGTTACTTAGACCTAAAATTACTTCTGCTAACCTCCTGAAACTGAAGGGGACATAATTTAAGCCCAACATGGAAGTGTCCAATATTGTGGCATTCTTAAAAAATGTGCCCTGTTGGTAAAATAGTGAAGCAATCTCTCTTAGGAAGCACTAAGCACTCTCATGTCTGCTGTTACTAGCTATACACAGCTACACACTTCTATTTTAACCAGAGATTTACATGCAACCTAAGATTGCAGATGTTCTTAGGTTCTTATCATATTCTCCCGAGAAATGCTAGGAGGCTTTAAACATCTGGGATTTGCATCCTTAGGCAAAACATAGAGATAAAGGCTTTTCATCTTGTTAACTACATATAGTTTTATCTTAGGGAGGTACTCTTCCTTTGTAGCATCACAGCAAGAAGCTGACAGCATCTACTTTTCTTATGAGTAGAATGCTTTGCATTGCTATGAGGTTTATAATTATATGTTTGTGGCTTCATCCCCAACAGCCTCGCCCCATGAATACAGATAATGTCATACAAAAGGGGAGGCTGAGAACTCCACAGACAGGCAGGGGAGGAGGAGAGGGAGCCGATGTGCTCAGTGACCATCTCTTGGTGAGGCTCGGGGACAGTCAGTGGGGGACTGGGCTCTCCAGGTTTCCAGAGCGGCCTCTGTTCTCAAACAGTGGCCTTCTGTTTCATGGGCTGTGAAGCACCCTTGGGAAGAAGAAGAAATACTCAGCCTATAGGTTGACATTTTATTTATATCACATCTCTTGTTGAATTGTTCTGAAGAACCAGAGGTGGCCGTGGCATTCCTTCTCTTTATTCACTTGGTTACAGTTTAAAATTTGAATAGCTGTTTATGCTGGAAGGCTGAACACCCAATCAGGAGTCTTTGAATTGAAGCTGTATTGTTCATTCATGGAAATGCCTGTTTCATCTGTCAGCTCTCTTTTATAGTGAGTCTAATAATTTATGCTTGCTAAAGATGTTTTCTGACCTGTGATTCCATTGCCAGATAGGAAAGGGCTTGGGCAGCATTCACATTTCCTTTCGTAATAGGGGGCCACTAAGGTACAATTTAGTGAAATTACTGCTCCAATGCACTAATGGTACCCAGATCCAGACTGGGGGATGGTAGAGTGGTAGGGTTGACGGACCCTATCTGCTAGACTCCGAAGGAAGGTATCCTAGAAAGAGGTCTCTTTGGGAGTTGTTCCCTTCCCTGGAGGTCTGCATGACCAGGTGGATGGCTAAAAGTGTTAATGCACACTCAGAAATGCTGGAGGGCACTGCTCACATGGGATTTCATGTAGTGTTCACTAATACAAATAAAAATAAGTTGTTTTCACCCAGGAAGTTTGTATCATCTCTTCAAATTCATCTTATTTAAAAAAATATTGTGAGCTTATTAGATAGGATGACCCCTTTAAACAACTCAACAATAGAAATCCTTTGTGCCCTTCAGAAAGAGGATGTATATGTACTTAAACTATGTATTCTTTATCTTATTACTGTTGAAATCACATTATGTTAAGTGGGACTTCTTTAAATGGGCTACTCTGCATAATAATTATAGTTTTTTCAGATATTTAATTTGCAGGTTATTGGCAGACCCATCCTGAAAAGAACTTTTCTAATTGCAAATGGAATTATTCTCTAGGCAAAGT
>VMDR010032706.1:0-11616 GCA_007922815.1 Macrotus californicus
CACCCCACCCACCTCCACTTCCCACATTCAATCCTCCCCCCACCCCACTGTCTTTACTTACAGGTCCTTTACACATGTTCCTAGAAGACCCTTCCCCTTCTTTCCCCCATTATCCTCCTCTACCTTCCCCTCTGGTCACTGTCAGTTTGTTCTTTATTTCCATGTCTCTGGTTCTATTGTACTCACTTGTTTGTTTTGTTCATTAGGTTCCTCTTATAGGTGAGATCATATGGTATTTGCCTTTCAACGCCTGGCTTATTTCACTTAGCACAATGCTCTCCAGGTCTGTCCACAAAGGGGAGGAGCTCCTTTTTTCTTTATGCTACATAGTATTCCATTGTGTAAATGTACCACAGTTTTTGATCCACTCATTGACTGATGGGCACTTAGGCTGTTTCCAGCACTTGGCTATTGTAAATTGTGCTGCTGTGAACGTTGGGGTGCATAGGTTCTTTTGAATTGGAGTTTCAGGATTCTTAGGGTATGATCCCAGCAGTGGAATTACTGGGTCAAAAGGCAGTTTTGAGGAAATTCCATACTGTTTTCCACAGTAGCTGTACCAGTTTGCATTCCCACCAACAGTGCACTAGGTTTCCCTTTTCTCCACAACCTCTCCAGCACTTGTTTGTTGATTTGTTTATGATGGCTATTCTGACCAGTGTGAAGTGGTATCTCATTGTGGTTTTAATTTGCATCTCTCTGATGGCTAGTGATGTTGAGCATCCTTTCATATATCTCTGGGCCTTCTGTATGTCCTCCTTGGAGAAGTGTCTGTTCAGTTCTTTGCTCATTGTTTTAATTGGACTATTTGTCTTCCTGTTGTGGAGTTGTGTGAGTTCTTTATATATTTTGGAGATCAAACCCTTGTCCAAGGTATCATTGGCAAATATATTTTCCCATACAGTTGGTGCCATTTTCATTTTGCTGATATTCTCTTTAGCCATGCAGAAGCTTTTTAATTTGATGAAGTTTCATCTGTTTATTCTTTCCTTTATGTCCCTTGCTCTAGGGGACATATTGGTGAAAATATTGCTGCATAGAATGTCTGAAATCTTCCTGCCTATATTCTCCTCTAGGACTGTTATTGTGTCACAATTTATATTTAACTCTTTTATCCATCTTGAGTTTATTTTTGCATATGGTGTAAGTTGGTGGCTGAGTTTCATTCTTTTGCATGTCACTATCCAGACCTCCTAAATTCAGTCTTATTATCATTCTTGATTGCATTAGCCCTAGCCAATTTAGTCACTAAAGCAGACAAATCTTATAAATAGATTTAAAATATGCTTTTAAATCTCATTAAGAGGTGACATCATTAATTTATATTGGACCGTACAAACCTCCTTTAATTTATTAGCAAAAAAAGGCTGCCTTGAGGTTCTCAAGGACCCGTGAGGCTCAAACAGAAATGCAAGCACCTGGTAAAGTACGAGCAGCCACGTGACATGCACCACTGTTATCATTAACTTTAAAATAAACTAATGAGATAAATAGAATCAGAGACATGGAAACATGGACAGACTGATAGCTGTAGGGGGGGTGGGGAGAGAAGGGGAATTGTGGAAAGAAGGAGAAGGGACTAGTTAAAAAACATGTATGAATGAGTCATGGACATGGACAATGGAGAGGGGATTGACTGTGGGAGAGGGGAGAACTGGATGGAGGGTGGAGGCAAAGGGGAAAAAATGGGACCACTGTAATAGAATAAACAATAAAAAATTTAAAAATAAAATATAAAGTGCAGGAAGCATCTGAAGACACCCTACAGCCCAGTCTTTCCCCTTATTCCCACTGTCCCTGTTTCTTGTCTTTTTCTCAGCTTGTCTCACTTGTCCTTCCTCTTCAGGAGATGTTGTCCCATCTCTGGCATTTAAAAAAAACTCAAGATTAACAATAAAGAAATGCACAGTGATGTGTACATCTAGCTGAGAAAGCTGAATTCCAAATGGTTACTATACTCCTAGTAAAAAGAGTGAATATCATATGCAAATGAAAAAACAGAAAAATGAACACAGTGATGCTTTGGCATCACATGGGTGTAGATTCTCCTTCTATTATTTCTATTTCAATGTTCCTTGGAGCAATAAATAGAATACTGTAAATACAAAAAATCTAATTTTTGATGTACTATCTCACCAAGCACCTCACAACCTTCCTATAGCATCAAAAACACTTTGAGATCAAGTTCAGGTGGTCAGAGAGTTTAGACCTTTTGTCAGGCAAATCAGTACCTGAGAGACTCCCTTTTCAGTCAGGTGAGCTTGATTGCTTTCTATTTTGCTTGTTTTCTTTTGTTTGTTCCTGCTCCCTGGGTGCCCACTTCCATGCACACTGTAAGGATAATCATAAGAAGAGGTATTGAGCAATTAGCTGATCTTTCAGAACCTTGTGACCAACTGTCTCTTCCCATGTAAACTGTAGCCAGGCCAGGGTCCAGGAGCACAGTGTGTCAGGGGCAGCCAGGACTGTTCCCACCAACTTTCCCACCCCTAGGAGTTTGCTCTGGGATCCCAGAGTGTCTTCCCCTCCCCACCAATGAAGAGCCTATGCTTTCAGCTATGGCCCCACCATGTGTTCCTGCTGAAATGTTTATACTAAAAATAAATTAGACACATATATTTTTAAACATGTATGAACATACATTTTACATGGGCATGTAAAATATATGTAAAGATAAATTATATATGCACACACAATATATCACTACAGGTACATGGGAGGGATATGCTGAGAGCTTTGCTAAGGCACTGAATAAACAATTTGGGGATAGGGGGTTCATCAATTTTACTCAAAAGTAAAACAAATACATCATGGAGTAAATATTTTACAAGCATTTTTAACATAGAAGTAGAAACTTGAAAGACATTTCCTGGGAAGCTTTGTTCAGATGCCTGGGATTCAAATTCACTCTCCTTTGCCTGGGTGTCAGTGGGAAATCTGACCAGCAGGGCACCTAGAGGCCCAGGGAGCTATGATCACAATTGGTCATGCTTTTATAAAACCCTCTGGTATGTTACAAATTATTTCCTAGAGAGTAAATGTCCCAACTCACTAACACCAGTACAGAACCTTGAGAACTGGTTTTCACTTAGTAATTGTATATAGAGCAAGCCAGAGTGAGGTTTGCCACTCTGTTGAGCTGTTCCTGCACGGAATTGGGCAGACTGCCACTGGGACAGAAAGAGAAATCTGGTCCTGCTCTGTTCTGGTAAATCTAACACATTGCCAGTCCCTTCTTTTTTTAACAGCAGCCTTGCTTTGCTGTGTTTATAAACCAAAAGTCCAAGTCAAGCCTGACCTGATAGTCTTTTCTGATTTTATAATTTCAGTATATAAGGCCTGAGTTTCTCTAGACCTCACCTGTCCCTGAACTGAGATAATAGAATCAGTATAAGGGTAGGAATCCAAGTTTCTCTAAGCTCTTGCTTTTAGATCTTGCCATGTGAGCCTTTAGCCACCTGCAAAGTCTCACCCTAGAATATCTAGAAGTCCCCAGAGGCACCTCATGATGTTCAAGACTTAATCAGAATATCTGTCAGAATCTCTTTCTGTTCTGATCCACCAACAGTGTCCACGGTGAGAAGTCCCGTGAGTGGGTCTTGTTGCTATCACTCCCACAGATGCCAAGGTGCTCCATGTTAAAGATGACGTCTCCTGCGCTTGCAGAGGAAACAACCCAGGTGTATCTCATGTAGCAGTGGAGAGGGCGACCCTCTTTCCACTGAGTCTCATATTACCATCCAGAACCAAAGCAACATTCCTGATGCCCCTGCATCTGACCATACTCCCTGTGAAAATAGCATCTCAAGCTCTGCATGTAGTTCTGTTCACCACAAGGCTGAGAGACCTAAGACCAGACAGCAAATCAATATTAAAGATGGACCCCATGCAGTGCTGCCCCTCCTCATTTTCTTCTTCCTTCTTCACCATACAGCTCCATTGCTCCCTGGCATATCAGTTCACTCTGGTTGAATAGCTGAATGCCTTCTTCCACTAGTTCATCCTATTTCATGGACATGCCCACATTCTCAAAGCAGGCACCTTTTGAAGTCAAGACAAAACCCAAGCCATATTGATGAGAAGCTTTCAGAGGTATGGAAATTAACCTCTAGTCACTGGTACATTCCATGGGTTATGTTTAACCACCTAATACTGGGACTGATCCAGTCATCTTCTGTCCAGTCATCTAGTGACCAGAAAGTACAAAATGACTAGTTGGGCTGAGTCCAAGTGACTTTGGCCTATGGTGGGAATCCATGCCCAGCCCTGGGACCAGCCCTACTGGCCCTGATGCTACTGTCATCACATGAGCATGAGTCAGGCCTCCTTTTTTACAGGAACCAAGGTAAAAAGGCACATTTTTTTTACCTTGCATTTTGCATTTGTTAAAATCCCTTCTAGGTCTTCAACTGAAATGTGATACAAAAGGACAAAGTACTATTATATTAACCTAATTATGAAGTTACTTGCTAAGAGCAAGTTTTAGAGTATTTACGTTTGTTTAAAAGCCAAAAAGATTATCAGCTGTGCTACCGCAGACTTTGAGGCTCCTATCTTTGTTTTGTTTACCAATTTCTAAATTTAAATGGAGGATTCTGTTATGCACTTGAACTGCTGATCAATTCTGCATTGACAGACAGTGCAATATAGAAAAGATACTAGAATTATGGTTGACAAATATTAATATGCAAAATATGTTTTATATAATGGAAAGTATATGAAATGGTAAGAATAACATCTAAAACATAAGTGGTTTCATTTAGCAAATTAAAACTGTATAAGACTCCATTTATAGGATCCTCTACAAAGAGCATATTCCTTATTCAGAATGGGAAAAGAGAAGACCTGAGATACTTTAAATATATTATTTCTTTCTCATTTCAACTTTGCACAAAACTCTACAATATTAAATTTTATAGCTGGAAAAACCAGGATCTAGAGATACATAAAGTTACTTTGAAGAAGTGAAAAAAAAAGAAGATTGGAGATTAGAATTCAGACATTGTAATGCAAAGGAATAGGGCCAGGCCTTAGAAGTCCGGTGCCTCTCAAACAGTATCTTTTATTGTCAGAGAAAACCCTTTATCCACACACCTCACTTATCAGGAGCCTGCTTACTGAGAACTTGGAGCATCCAGAACACAAGAAGTAAGTGGAGTTGTAAGGGTAGGAGAGCAGCTCTGATAAACAAACACAGGTGGTATCAAGCCGTCCCACAGGGAGAATTTCTCACATCCTAGCCAGGCAGTCAGGCTGCCCAGGTCCTTAGCCCACCTGCACAGTGAGACATCCGGCAAGTGGGGTAACCCTTTTGAGCCTTGACATTCTTATCTGTAAAAGGGAGATAGCAGTCTTTGTATCTCACCAGAGTATAAACAGGATTAAATGAGGTTGTATACGCAAAGTATTTACAACCCTGCCTACTATATAGTAAGTGCTCATAAGTGATGTTATTGTTTTTATTGTTGTTGTTATTTATTACTCTAAATACAGTTCTGCAATCATGGTTACTAGGCTGTCCATGGATGGCACATCAGAAGCCAAAAATTATTCAAGGAGGAGAATGTCCTACTGAAAGCCTAGGTATTGACAGCAGGACAAAGTCATTGCTACCAGGTTGAAGTGAGAGAAAGAAGATAATGAGAATAATATACAAGAATTCAAAACAACATCATCCTGAATCCTCTTCATTTCAGGGAAAACAATAGAAAACATTTCAATAGTTTCTCAAAATATTCTATTAATAAACAGTCGCCATTCAAAACGAACATGCCCAGGACTTAGGTCCAGTCCAACATATCCCCATGAGAAATTTCTTGTGGGATAAGCACCAGGAGATGTTTTGATGTTTTACTTCCTTAAAGATGTGGTATATATTTTTTCCTTTCTGGCCTAAAGAACTGTTTTTGATAGATGCGCAGTATGGTTTTGGAACATTTCACTCCAAATGTTTTATTACATTAAATTCAGGAACTAAAGGGATATGCTATTTGAAAAACTATTTTGCAGTGAAAAATATTCCTTCCATAGAACAGCTTATTCCATAACTGTCCCAGAACAAGTAAGTACTGCTAAATGTTATTCTCTTCCTAAATGAAGGAGCAGATTCATCTCAACTCCCACTGCCTCCGAAGTAACAGAGTCTCCACCTTTCTCCAATGGGGAGAAAATGAGCAGTGCAGAGTAGCAGGTTAATTTAGGTACCAATGGGAGATGGAAAGCCCAGTCCTTAGACCTGTGTCTTAGTTCCCAGTGGCATACCCCTGGTAAGGATGCCCTCAGCTGGCTGGCTAATAATGAAAGACTGGAGACGGTATGGAGTCCAATTCTAATTTCATTCCAAGCTCTGATAAATATCACCTGAGGAGAGTCCATTCCTTACCACATATGTAAACTAGTATCTCCACTCCCAGGCCCTCTATTCCTCTTATATCATTTTACTGTTCTCCTGGGGACTTACCATCTTTTGACATATAATTACTCTTTAATTCTACCTTCTGTTAATGATCTCTCCCCTTCTGTTAGGTAAGTTCCATGAAGTCAGTGACTTTATCTGTTTTGTTTGGTTTTTTTTACCTCCAGTTCCTAGACTAGTGTAAGGCAAATACTGAACACAGTAAATATTTGTTGGTTGAATGAGAGTGAGTGAATATGCAAAATTGATTAACCATGAAGGATGTTTCCTTTCTACTAGTTTAAAAGGAAATGGTGAGATATTTTCAACTCATAACTTTAAGTTCTGTTAAGTCTTTAAATAAAAACCAAGTGCCTTTTATCAATTAAATTGTGGGACCAAACAGAAGCAGGAGCATTACCTGTCTTAACAAAGATCTCACAGCTTGCTAAACATTACTCTCCTCCACCCTCTAGGACCACACAGCCAGTCTAAGCTCCATTCTACTAAATTATTCCAAAATTTACATCCTCTGTCCTGGCCTCTTTCCTGATTGTCAGTCTGTTGGACTATGAGATAGATCTGTATGGACATCCTACATATACCAACTTTTCTAAAACCAAACTCTGATCTTTTTTCCCAGATCAATTCTCTGAACATGAGGTTCATTAACACTTTTCTACATGGACATGGGTTGAGTTTTTAAGGTTTGGAGCATGGAGCAGGCCCTAAGGGAATGAGGTATCAGCCAAGCCACATTAAATAGGAGAGGAATGACACACGAAAGAACAGAGAAGAGATGGATGTCAGAGCATCCTTTGTGGGGCAGGTGAGCTAGCCCAGACAGTGCAGCAGAGGCACCAGATATATAAGACATGGATACATTGAGGGAAATTACAGGCAAGAAAGCAAAACCAAGGTCACCCAGTTCTCAGCCTTTCCTGTAGCAGTGCAGATTAAATGAACGACGTCCCGGCTAGTAAAAACACAGATGTCTTAAAGAAGACAATTTGTGATATGTCAGTGGCCATTTTGTGCAATTGTTTTTGGGTCTCACCTGGCCCTAGCTTTGTCTGACCTCCAGAAGTTGTAGCTCAGAAGTACAGAGTCGCTTCGAGTATTTTGATTAGAAAAAGTTTCTATTAATACATTCCACATCTCACCTAAAGAGCAGCTCCATGCTTCCCAAGGCTTCTCCACCCCCTCTCTAGGAACAGACTGGTGAAACCTGAGTCAAGGCAGGGCAAAAACTGCTCGCGGGGTCCTTGGGCCTCGCTCATTCTCTTCTCCCTGTCAGGCAAGTGTTTAGTCCCAATATCTGGCGTTTTTTACTCAGTTTTCTCTGTCATATGGTGAAGTTAAAAAAAAAATTTGTCCTTATATCTGTATATAGTATATCCTTTTTCAATTGCCAATACTATATTTCTTTTTCTAACATTTTCACTAAGCTCAGGTAACTTGCAAAACAGGAACAGAGATTCAATGTACTTCATAAAAAACTTGCCCTTCCATACTGAGAGTTCCTTCTAAATAATCCTTGAGATTAATAAGTAACACCTCTGACAGGTTTTAGTTTGCAAAGCCTTGGTTCATGACTATCTCTTTTAACAGTGGCAACAGCCCCAAGAGAGGGGTAGTCACACCCTCACAGGTGAGAGACCTAAGGCTCAGAGAAGCCCAGCAGCTTGCCTAGAGTCCCACCTGGAACCTGGAACACTTTCTGCCAGACCAGACCCCCACTGATGTGTGATGTGTGTTGCAGCTTGTTGAACTGTGTACAGGGAGCACAAGCCAAAGTTGTCATTCACTCCACAGCGTCTCACCCAGCCCTGTCTTTTCCAGAGCCGGGGGTGGAAGATCGTATTTCTTCCTGTTCACTCAGCCATGCTTGTACAGTGAACTCTTTTGTTTATAAATTCCAAGTAAGCATTGTGCATTTGCTCATTTCACCTATATTTATTGAGTGCCTACTATGTGCAAGGCATGAATAGTGTGGCAATCAAGTGAGAGGAACTATTTATGAAATAATTACAGTGAGAGAATTATTCATTTTTTTAAAAATCCACTTAAACCATGCAGGATCCAGTAATCTATATTGTGTTCAAAGAAAAGTAAATCACAGGACTGCTGGCTCCAATTCTTTTTTAAAGTAGGCAGGGTATAAATAATAAATAGAATAAAAGCGTCACTGTGAAAATTTTATCAGAGGCTGTAAGTGTGGAAGAGTTAAGAGGCTGGGCTTCAGTCCAGACCCTGCCACCAGCCGTATGTGACCTTGGGTGAGTCACCCCGCCTCTCAGGGCCTCCTTTTCCCCCTCTGTAAAATACATGGACTGAGTGGGGTGATTTTTAAAGTGCCTTTTCTCATTAGCAATCTCCTGGTCCTGAAGCTGAAATATCACTCAGTGCGTCTGACCTTGATCTTTGAGGATCTCAGGGGCTGAGAAAAACACAAGGAGTTGGCTACACTTGGGATCCTTAAAGGTAAAGTGTCATCAAGAGCAAGCAGGCAATCCACTCGAAAGGCCGTAAGCTGGTTTGTAACATATAACTGATGTGAAAAAATTAATAGAATAAGTGAACATTGGAGAAATTCCTAACACTGGAGCAAATAATAAGTACAAATAATAAATACTTGGGGGAAATTAAAAATCAATAGGTAACAATGTATCAATTTTGGTTTCTTAGTTGTGACAAATGTCCCGTGGTAACGTAAGCTATCTGGGACTCTATGTACTATCTTTGCAACTTTCCTGTAGGTTGAAAGCTATTGTAAAATCAAAGCAATAGGAATCCCCATGTGCCAAGTGAGAACCATCCACCAAGCTGAAAATTGTCTCTCCTCGTCGGTATGAAAAGGATTAGTGGCAAATTTGAGATTAGCATTCTGCCATAAAAGACATCTTCATTGTAAAAGTTATATTAAAATCCTTCTCATTTCGTGTGGGCTTCCTTATAAAATTAATCAGAAAGTTCAAGCGGGCTGCTTGAATTGTTTTATATGAATATCAGGAGAGAGAGAAGTGTAAGCTCTTCTCAGCAATTGGAAACCCTATTCATAGAATTGGGATAAACTTCCCACACCAAGTTAACTAATGGAGACATTTCCACATCCACCAACCTCTTTAATCACCTCTTTAAAATGGAAAGTTAAGTCCAACTGCAAGGCCACAACAATCACAGCAAGGACACAAACTCATCATTAAAGGCTCACTGCAGAGGACAAAGGGTCTGGGGAAGCGGGGCCCTAACTTCCCTGGCATTTGGCTTCCATTTGGAAGCAAGGCAAACACACACACTCCAGACTCAGGAAGGAAAAGTCAATAGTGTTAATAAATCCATAGTGTGTGTTAAAAGCAATGTGGATTAAAGGGAAATGCCCTGCCGGTTCTCTTCATTAACATTAGCAAATTCTTCTGTAAGTTACATAGCACTGAAGTCTGCAAATCAGGCCTAATTTTATCTTTGAGGTAGACTTAAATGTGCTCTCTTTGGTCTATACATTGCCTTTTGATATATTCTATTAGCTGGAAGCTCCAGCATCCTTTATTATGATTCCAGCAGCCTTAGCTCTCTGCTCACAAATAATTGATGCTCCCTTTGCACCAGGCATAGTTTTCAACTGATAATCAGCAGAGTAATTGGCACCTTCACAGGATATTAGGAAGAAGGAGGGGGGGAAAGATCATACTTTGCAGACAGGAAGCAGAGAGCAGAAGGTAACCAAATAATCACACTCTTGCAAAGAAGGCTAAATTCTTCCAGACAAATTATATACTTTGCATTTCCTATAGTAAATATTGTTTTATATTTATCAACACACATTGTAAGAAAAAGAATCACCGGGTTGGGGTAGTTCCTGGGTTCATTAAGTATAAGTTGTATTTATTCAGTAATGTGTACAATCTGATATAACCTCTAGTAATACTTAGCATTAACAGCTTATATGTTTTCCATACTCGTTGCGACATAATTAATGATGCTGTCACAGTGAATACATGGACATGAATTATTACCAAATTAGAATAGAATTCCCATAGAATTATGTGTAATACACTGTCACCACAAATACAATATTAATAAAGAATCTAGGTTAACTCATGCTTAATCTTTTTAAATCTAACCTTGTATTTTAACAAAGCACATTTAAAATCTCTGACTCTGCTAAATTTTTTTAGAAAGTCTATTGCATTTTTAGGACAAAGAGATGTCAGCGTGATTTTGACAGCAGCACTGGGCATACCTTTTTTAATTCTCTGCCTCAAAATAATCAGGTGTCTCCTAGGATAATAACTGAACGATAAGTGTGCACGTGAGAGCAAGTCAGGACGCTGGGACACGGAAGCTCGTGTGTGTGGAGACACTCTCTCCAGTCCCATCCCTTCCCACCTCCTGCCCCAACCAAACCTAGCTACGGCTTCTAGTGAAGGTCAGGACTAAATAAAACTCAGTCTCTAGAATCAGGTCAGAGGTACAGTGAGAGGGGAAGTGTGAGGGAAAATATTCTGATCAACACTGTCCATTCTCTCTCCTGATATTACCACCAAAAATCTCCATTTGCTACCTTCTACTCTCAGTGGGGTCCCACTCAGATTCTGCCATTGTAGGACCTGTGGGACCTGATCCAGGACCATGTCAGCCTCAGAAGAAGCCTCCATTTGAACCAGATCAAATCCGGATATGCTGGGCCAACTACTAGTTGGCCAGTCACCCTGATGCTCTCACCACACAGACTCCTTTCACCCTTCCCAGCTGACTCCCTAAATCTGGCCATTTTTGCCACAGACCCTGTGCTATGCTTCTCCATCAACATTTGACATTTCATTGTATTGGAAGGGTTTGCTTAGGCTTTCCACCCAACCATTAGCAACAACCCAACTCACCCCAGTCTTCCAGATCAACTATGTTAGCAGATGGAACAACCTGGATGTCCCACTGAGCCAGGATAATGGGCCCTTGATAAAATAATCTATTCATTTCAGAGACTTCATTCTCTTGAACTGATTAGCCTGACTACATTGGCTTATGACCTGACTTTCATTTATTCTACAACCATAAATTGAAATCTTACTATGAGCCAAGGAATCAGAGATGCAATTTGCTCCCACACTTCTTCCCTCTCTCTCTCCAGCTGTTGTCATTCTCCATTGGTACCTGCCAATCTGCCTGTCAGTCGCTCTCAAACTTTTTGGTCTCAGGACCTGTTACTCTCTTAAAAATTA
>VMDR010032707.1:0-11614 GCA_007922815.1 Macrotus californicus
TCTGGTAGTGACAAATTCTCTCAGTTTTGCTTTATTTTGGTATTTTAAATTTCTCCTTCATTTTTGAGGGTAGTTTTTCTGGTTATAAAATTGTTGGTAGACAGTCTTTTCCTTTTAGCATTTTGAATACATTATCCTACTGCCTCATGGTCTTCATAGTTTCTGATGAGACATTAACAGTTGATTTTTTTTAGCAGCTGATTTTATTGAGAATCTCTTATAAATGATGAGTTGTTTTTCTATTGCTACTTTCAAGATTTTCTTTTTGTCTTTGTCTTTCAGTGGTTTAACTCTGATGTGTTTAAGTGTGAATTTCTTTGAGTTTATCTTACTTGGAGTTAATTTAGCTTCTTAGATGTATAGGGTAATGTTTTTATAAAATTTGAGAGATTTTGACCGTTATTTTACAAATCAATCTCTTTCTCTCTCTCATCTCTCTCTCATTCTTCTTCTTCTAGGACTCCCATTTGGAAGACACTTTGGGACATATTTCAGAATGCTTGATGGTATTCCCACAGGTCCCTGAGGGCCTGTTCATTTTGTTTATTCTTTTGGTTTTTAAGAATGGACAATTTCTATATTCTACATTCAAGTTCATAGACCTTTCTTCTGCTATACCAAATCTGCTGTTGAGCATCTCTAGTATATTTTTTTTTAATTCAAACTTTTTTTTAGCATTTTAAGCTTCACAATAAAATTGGAAACGTACAGAGATTTCCTATATGCCCCCTGCTCCCCCACACATATAACTTTCCCCTTTATACCCAAAATCCTCTACCAGATTGGTACATTTGTTACAACTGATGAACCTGTACTAACACATCTTAATTACTCAATGTTTGTAGTTTGTATAGGCTTCACTCTGTGTTGTACATTCCTTGGGTTTGGACAAATGTATAATGATGTAGCCTTATCATGTACAGTATTTCCACTGCCCTAAAAATCCTCTGTGCCTGACTGCGTATCCCTCCATCCCTCCAACCCCTCCAACCACTGATCGGTATAATGTCTCCATAGTTTTTCCTTTTCCAGAATGTCATACAACTGAAAGCTGTTTTATGTAGCCTTTTTACTTTCCTCACTTACTAGTATGTATTTAAGGTTCCTCCATGTCTTTTCATGGCTTAATGGTTCATTTCTTTTTAGTACTGAGTAATATTCCATTGTCTGGATGTACCACAGTTTATTTATTCATTCACCTGTTGAAGGACATCTTGATTTCTTCTAAGATTTATAACTATGAATAAAGCTGCTATAAACATGTGTACAAGTTTTTGTGTGGACATAAGTTTTTAATTCCTTTGGGGAAATACTAAGGAGCATGACTGCTGGATCGTAAGGTAAGAGTATCTTTAGTTTTATAAGAAGGCACCAAAGCATCTTCCAAACTGTCCTCTAAAACTGCAATTTTGCATCCCTCCAGCAGTGAATGAGAGTTCTTGTTGCTCCACATCCTCACCAGCATTTGGTGTTGTCAGTGCTCCAGATTCTGGCGATTCCAATAGATGTGCAGTGGTATCTCATTTTTTAAATTTGCATTTCCCTAATGATCTGTGATGTTGAGCATTTTTTAATGCTTATCTACCAATTGTCTTTCTCCTTTGGAGTGGTGTCTGTTCAGATCTTTTGCTCATTTTTTAATCTGATTGTTTCTTTTCTTTCTTTTTTTTTTTAAACCTCATCTGAGCATATGTTTATTGATTTTAGAGAGAGAGGAAGGGAGAGAAACATCGATGAGAGAGGGAAATATCGATAGTCGCCTCCCGTGTGCTCCCTGATGGGGATTGAACCTGCAATCTAGGGATATGCCCTGACTGAGAGTCAAACCCACAAGCTTTTGGTGTGTGAGATGACTCTCCAAACAGCTGAGACCCAGTCAAGGCTGGTTGTTCATTTTATTGTTGTTGAGTTTTAAGAGTTCATTGTATATTTTGAATAAGTCATTTTTTAAAAAAGATTTTATTTATTTATTTTTAGAGAGAGGAAAAGGGAGGAAGAGAGGGAGAGAAACATTGACATGAGACATAACATCAGTCGGTTGTCTCTCATATGTGCCCTGTCCAGGGACTGAACCCACAACCCAGGCGTGTACCCTCACCGGGATTGAACTGGTGACCTTTTGCACTGCAGGATGATGCCCAACCAACTGAGCCATACCAGTCAGGGCTGGATAATGGTTGTTTATCAGACATGTCTTTTGCAAATACTTTTTATCAGTCTGTGGTTTGTATCATTCTCTTTTCTTCTTTAAGATTTTTAAAATTTACTTTATTTTTAGACAGAGGGTAAGGGAGGGAGAAAGAGAGGCAGAGCGACATTAATGTGTGGTTGTCTCTCTCGCGCCCCCCACTGGGACCTGGCCGGCAACCCAGGCATGTGCTCTGACTGGGAATCACACCAGCAACACTTTGATTCACAGGTTGGCACTCAATCCACTGAGCCACACCAGCCAGGGCTGTATCATTTTCTTGATGGTGTCTTTTACTGAGCAGAAATTTAAAATATCAAATAAATCTAGCTTATCAATTCTTTCTTTCATAAATTATGTCTTTGGTGTTGTATCTAACAAGTCACCACCAAACACAAGGTCACCTAGATTTTCTCCTATGTTATCTTCTAGGAGTTTTATAGTTTTGCATCTGTGTTCCATTTAGGCCTGATCCATTTAAGTCACTTTTGTGAAGGGTGTAAAGCTTGTGTCTAGAATCTAGATTAATCTTTTTGTGTGTGGACATCCAGTTGTTCTGGCACCACTTGTTGAAAAGACTATCATTGTCCATTGTATTGCCTGTCCTCTCTTTTCAAAGATCAGTTGAGTATATTTCTGTGGGCTCTCCATTCTGTTCTGTTGATCTGTTTGTCTATTCTTTTGCCAATATCACACTGTTTTGATGACTGTGTCTCTATAGTAAGACTTGAAGTCAGAGTGTCAGTCCTCCAACTTTGTTTTTCTCTTTTAATATTGTGTTGGCTGTTCTGGCTCTTTTCGCGCTCTATACAAGATCTGTCTGGAAAAAATTCAGCCATTGTTAATATAATGAGAATGGTTTGCGTGCGACATCGATGTAACCTGGCAGCCGAGGAGAGTGGACTGGAATGTGCATGCATGAACAATGACGACTTCACTGGACTCGTCAGTGGGAGTGGTAGATGTCATTGAGTGAGACTGTGTACTGTGTGGCCATTGTATTCAAAATGACTGAGCAAGTAGAGCAATGAATCTGCATCAAATTTTGTGTTAAGCTTGAACTTTCATCCATGGAAACTATTCAGATAATTCACAAGGCCTCAGCTATGGGCAACTGGTGATTGGCAGCTTCATCATGACAACACACCTGCCCATGCATCACGTCTTGTGCAGAATTTTTTGGTGAAACATCAAATCACCCAGGTGACTCAGCCTCCCTATTTGGCACCCTGTGACTTCTGGCTTTTCCCAAAACTAAAATCACCTGTGAAAGGGAAGAGATTTCAGATCATCATTGAGATTCAGGAAAATATGACAGGGCAGCTGATGGTGACTAGGAGAACTGTGTGAGGTCCCAAGGTGCCTACTTTGAAGGGGACTGAGGTGTCATTGTCCTATGTACAATATTTCTTTTTTTTAAAGATTTTATTTGTTTATTTTTAGACAGAGGAGAAGAGAAGGAGAGAGGGAGAGAAACATCAATGCTTGGTTGCTTAGCACGCCCCTCATTGAGGACCTGGTCTGCAACCCAGGCATGTGCCCTGACTGGGAATCGAACCAGCGACCCTTTGGTTTGCAGGCCGGCACTCAATCCACTGAGTCATACCAGCCAGGACTGTACAATGTTTCTTGTATCTCCTTCAATAAATGTCTCTATCTTTCATATTATATGGCTGGATATCTTCCGTACAGAGCTTGTATAAACTGTAGAATCAGTTTGTCAATATCTACAAAATAATTTAATGGGATTTTGATTGGGATCACATTGAATCTATAGATGAAGTTGGGAATAACTATCATGACATGATTGATCTTATTCATGAAAATGAACTATTTCTCCGTTTATTTGGTTCTTCTTGTTTTGTTCACCAGAGCTATTCTTTATGTGGTTTTCTTTACATAGATCTTGTGCATAATTTGTTAGATTTATTTTAAGTATAATTCTGGATGCTAAAGTAAGTGATATTGTTTTGTTTTAAAGATTTTATTCATTTATTTTTTTGAGAGAAGGGAAGGGAGGGAGAAGGAGAGGGAGAGAAACATCGATGTGGGAGAGAAACATCAGTGGGTTGCTTCTCATACACCCCAACCGGGCACCAACCCACAACCCAAGCATGTGCTGCGACCAGGGATCGAACCAGCGAACTTTCACTTTGCAGGACAATGCCCAACCGACTGAGCTGCCACCAGGCAGGGCTTGTTTTGTTTTTTATTTCAAATTCCACTTGTTTGTTGCCAGTGTGTGGGAAGGAAATCTACTTTTGTATATTAACCTTGTGTCCTACAACCTTGGTCTAATCACTTATTAGTTCCAGGACATTTTTGGTCAATTCTTTTGGATTTTCTACATAGAAAAATATGTCACCTATGAGTAAAGGTAATTTTATTTCTTCCTTCCCAATCTGTATATTTTTATGTCATTTCCTTGTCTCATTGCATTAGTTGGAACTTCCAGTATGATGTTGTAGGGGAGTCAGGAGAGAGACATCCTTGCCTTGTATCTGATGTTAGTGGGAAATCTTTCAGTTTCTTACCATTAAGTGTGATTAGGACTTTTTTGTAGGTCAAGGTGAGGAAGTTAGAGTCAATTTTTTAGTTATTATCCTGCTCAACTCCAGAATTTCTATTTGATTAAAAAGTAATTTATATCTCTTTATTGAGATATTCTCTTTTTGGTCAGACATCATTTTTATATTTTCCTTGAATCCTTTAGACATAGTTTCCTCAAATTCCTTTTTTTATAATAGCTGATTTAAAGGCTTTGTCTAATAAACTCCACATCTGAGTTTCCTTGGATAATTTCTATCAGTTGCTTCTTTTCTCCTGTGTATGTGCCATACCCTCCTGTTTATTTCCCTGTCTCATTGTGTTGGGGAGGTGGTAAAAACTGATCTTTTTAAATGACATAATATGGCATCTCTGGAAATTAGATACTCCTAGGGTTCGTTTTTGTTACTTTCAAGGACTAATTCTGTAAAGCATGTTTTCTTCGTCACATGTGGTCACTGACATTTCTGCCCAGCTGATGAGTACACAGAGATTTCCTTAAGTGTTTCCTTGTCTTTGCCAAGAGACTCGTATGTTATTGGCTCAGGCAAGCCTTCAAAGCTCTGGTGGTTTACTCTACCTTGTCCCTCATTCCCTGCTTCAGCCAAGCCTCAAGTTTACTAGAATTAAGAGAATGAGGCCATTTTACGTATTCCCTGGATTTACATACAGTTCTGCAAATGCATGTGGATTTCTTGAGCCCCAGGTATGTGCCAGAGCCTTTCAAAGCCCTCTCTCTAAATCTCATTTCCAGTATTCTTTTTAAGATTTGGGCCGGTTTTTTTTTTTTTTTTTGGTCTCAATTGGTTTTCTTGCCTCAGGGAGCTGGGATGTCAAACAGTTTGCTGCTGATCGTTTAGACAAACACCTAAGGATGGGATTTTTCCCTGTGTGAGCTCTGAGTCAGGTCAAATAAGACTAGCGCTATGGACGGGGCTCTTACCAGGAGCTGCCAGGTGAATCGTGTGCAGTGAATTTCTGTGGGGATACAGCCTTTGAACGGATCCCGCACCCACTCTGCCCCCTCTAGTGGCTACTCGGCTGCTGTTTTCACAGTTCCTGTAGTTGTGAAACGGATAGGTTTGAAGGCTACCATGGAGTTGGGGAGAGGAGGATGGGGGAAATAAACAAGTCAAAATGCCAAGAGCTTGCTGCTTCCTACTGAGATTCAACCATTTTTCTTGAATAAACGCTCTTTAGGTTTTTGAAAGTTTGGGTGAATTTGCAGAATTCTGGAAAGGTTGAGTTTGACGTTTGGCCCGTGTTCTTGCTTTTACGGAGGAGTGGGTTTTCAGATGTCCTTCCTCGGCCGTTCCAGAAGTGCTTCTTCAGATCACTTCTATTTAAGAAGCATAAAACTTTAAATAATATTGACCACTCCTACCAACAAAAAAATGATCTTTGAGTAAGCATTCTACACTTCCATAAAGAAATAAAAGTTATTTTTGTTTCCTGTGTGTTTCCCCTTACAGCGGTGTTAAGGTCCTTACCCCGCCTGAATGTGGACTTTCACTTCTCAGAAAACTCGTGAATTTGTTCAACTGTGTGCGGTCTCACATCATGCCCTGAGGTCCTGATATACAACAATAGGTTATTAACTTCTAGAGAAGTTAATGTTCCTAATGGCAAGATTATAAAATACAGTTTTTAAAGATTAATAGCACAGCCAAAGCTAAGATTATTTCCTGACAACACTTTTTTTAGTTCCTCTTCTCTAAATTAGGCCCTCAATTCAGAATAATAAAACTATCAAGATCTATTTTACACCAAAATCACCCATGTCTGGGCACTTCCTAGACAGCTGCTACAATATACCAAAAATATCCTTTCTAACACCTGGCACACATAGGCAAAGAAGTGTGCTAGGAGAGATGCTAAAAATAATGAGGTAAAATGGGTATGCTCCACCTTTTTAGAAACAGTTTATCTGTGTTAACAGAGCTGCCCCGTGCATCATGCCCACAAAGTGAAGGAAGATGAAAGCAGAGAGAGGAGCTCATCCCCTCAAGGTGAGCTCTGCACAAGGTAAAGGGCTCTGACTGAATGGTCTGTTACCGTGGACCATCTCAGTGGGTAAAAGCATACTCATGTTCACGGGCAAGGGCGTGCATGATGACTGTCAACAAGCTTGTTTCCAACATGATTTTATGTCTTTGTTTAAAGTCACCTTTTACTACTGATAGTAATTTTGGTCCACATCTTACTAAACTGTAAGGCCCTCAAGATTTCTGAATACATCCACTGTCCTTATCACACACAGAGCTCCAGCAAATAGAGGAGACAAATGGAATTATGGAAAGTAAGTTGGGTAAAGTGGTTGAGAAGACTAACTCTCCTTGTCCACCTTTTCTTTCCCAGGTTCTTATAATATGTCCCCTTGAAAGCAGCCATCAGCTGAAACCTCATGAACCTTCCCATCAGGAGGGTCGTGCTCTACTCCTCTCTCTTTCATTCTGCTCTTGCACATAAATAGATTGATCAGATCACTTGGTACTGTTCACAGGTGGTTTCTATTCTCTCCTTTGGTTTTCCTAGAGATGCTCCCATAACTGACTGACAGGAAAATAGCCTCATGGATCTGACATCATCACCATAAACCAGCACCTGGATAATTTAGCCTATCAGAGCCCCTGGTACTTGTCCAGAAAAATTCAACTCCAAACTAAAGATTTCTACGGAGGAACATGCTAATGTGCAAACAGGTAAGAGGAAATCATTTTTGAAGAAATCATTTTTAAAGAAATAGTGAAGTTGACAAAAAAGGATAGGATTGTGCTTATTATGTTGGTATTTTTGGTAACGTGCTTCATGTTCTTTTTTAAATTAGTCATACGATGCCGTCCTTTTTCTTTTCCCTGGCTCTGATTGCTAACCCTCAATTTAGCTGACCACACTTGTGCCAACTGGAATAAACACTGTCTCTTAAAAAAAATTCTTGGTCAATGGGTTACTCTTTCAAGTGTCTCAACTGGTATTGTTTCCATCTATACCAAGAACAGACTCCCTACTTGATGGCTGTGTTGTTCCAACTAATGTCTCAAAGTTTCTGATGAAATAGAAATTGTCTCAGATGATAGACTGTGTGGAGCCAGATGCTGAATTCCTTAGAATACATCCCTCATGGGCACACCCTGTGGGAATGGGAATCATATAAGATTCCCCATGTGCTATCAGTGCAAGGGAGAATATCCTATAGGCAATCACTCATTTATGCATTCATTTATTATACACATCAAAAATGTATTCATTTAAAGTTTACAATGATTTTGCCAAATGCTGCAACCCCACTGTAATGAGTTAGAATATTTTCATTCTATTTCATACACACTTAGAGTTAATCCCTGTTCCCAAATCCAGGCTTGGCATCCACTAAGCTGCTTTCTGTCTCTATAAATTTGCCTTTTCTGGACTTTTTATACAAACTGACTTTCACTTAGCGCAGTGTCTTTAAAATTCATCCATGACATAGCGTGTGTCAGTAGTGCATCACCTTTTGCTGCTGCACAGAATTCCATGGTGTGGAGACTACACATTTTGTCTGTCCATCAGTTGAGGGATGTTTCCATTCTTCCCAGTTTGGGGTTTTTATGAATATGCTGCTCTGAACATTCACATGCACATCTTCGTGTGACATCCGTTCTCATTTCTCTTGAACTGCTGCGTCGTAAGACTTTTACATTCAACTTTGGAGACACGGCCACTGTTTTCCAAAGGGCAGTACTATTTCCATTCCCATCAGCGATGTATGAGGGTTCCAGTTCTTTCACCTCTGTGACAACCTGTACTATTGGCTCTCTTATTTATCAGTCAGTCTAGTAGGTATGAGATGGCATGTTATTGTGGTTTTAATTTGCATTTCCCTAATGATTAATGATGTTGAGCATCTTTTCATGTACTTGTTAGCCACTCAGGTACTTTCTTTGATGAGATGTCCATTTGCTTCTTTCGCCCATTATGTTACTGGGTTGTTGGTTTTCTTATTGAGTTGTAAGCCTTCTTTGCATAGTATGGCTACAGATCCTTTACAGACTTGTGCTTGACAAGTATTTCATCCAGTCTTTTAAATTACTCAAGGGTGTATTCTGAGGTAGAAAAGTTTTGAATTTTGATAATGTCCAATTTATCAGTTTTTTCAGTGCTTTTGGTCCAAAAAAGTAGTAAAAGACAGTAGAAGCCTCAGTCTAAGACAGATTTGCCTACCACAGGATCTGGAAAATGTTTTTCTGCAAACATTTCCACAGAAAATACTAAAATTTTTACTGCTTTAGCTGTTACATATGAGTCTATGATTCACTGTGAGGTGAGTGTGTGTGTGACATGACTTGAAGGCCTGCGTTCATCTTCTTTCCCGTGGCCGTCAGTTGGCCCAGCATATCGTCGGCAGACAGCCCTTTCCCCCAATGAGTTGCCTTAGCCACTTTGTCAGAAATCAATTAAATATAAATATAAGGATTTATTTCTGGCTTTCAGTTCTGTTCCATTAATCTATGTATCTGCCTTATGCCAGGGCTACTGCTCTAGATCTTGATATGAAAAATTATTAATACTTTTCATGTAAGCGAATGACTTCGAAGAACTTGAGGGTGACAGCTACAAGAGGGTCCGACAAGTATTTTATATACAGGGTATTTTATATAGAGCAAACTAGGCTTTTGTTGAATTGTGTTGGATTGCAACAATTCCAATCTTAACTTTCACTAATTCTAATGCATCTGTAGACAAGTCGTATTTGTAAGTAGTGCCGCTGGTTCTGTGGAGAATAGGACACCTCACCTGGCCTTGTTCACAAGACCGTTAGGGGGGTAGCCAGTTCATTGCTCCACTTCTCATGTTGTTGGAGTCGGTCTTCCTTACTGCCATGGCCAAACAGAAAAGATAAATGTTTTAATCCCCAGCCAAGGATATGCTTAGCGATTTGAGAGAGAGAGAGAGAGAGAGAGAGGAGTGGGGGCAGGGAGAGAGGGAGAAACATCCATCAGTTGCCTCCCACACACGCCCTGACGGGGATTGAACCCGCAACCTTGTGGAGTACGGGACAACGTTCTAATCAACTGAGCCACCAGCCAGGGCAAAAAAATAAGTTTGTAACCATGACCCTGCCAGAAATACACTGACCACAGTAAAACAGTCTTTGTAGTAGTCACCAGTTCTGTTGACAAATACCCTTTTCTTTTTTATATCTGGATTATAAAATGTTGACAAATATTCTGATGCCCCTCTCCTTCCAGCCACATGTAGGACTGTATTTCCCTGGCCTTCTTGAAGTTAGTCATGATCATAACGGGAACTGGCCAACACACTAAGGGATGGGTGGAAGCTCTAAGAGCCTGTATGGATTCACCAGGTTCCCTTTTCCTGCCTGGTGGAAGCGTGTGATGAGATGGAGCCTCCATCGCCCTGGGTCACTGAGCGCCGAGCAGAGTCCCCCTGACAACCCACTTTAATCACTGTGGCTTGAGCAAGGAATACCTGCTGGTTGTGTTAACCTCCGAGATTTCAGAGACGGGACTGTAACCTAACACCACTTATCACAACTGCTACACACTGTACTTAATGCGAGATTGCTGCCTAAAAATCTGTCACCTCACTGGTCTGGAACCTGTTCTAGGAGTCTAGGTTTGGGATCCAGCCCTAGCTCTGCCAGAACAGCTCAGGCCCAGTTCCTCTGCCCAGGTGTGGGTCCAGTATCCCTTCAAGATGCACACATTTACCCACCACACTGGGGAAAGAGCTTGTTCTCAAGAGCCAGATTGCCTGGAGTGCAACCCCAGCTCTATGCAGAGGATGGCTTTGGCCATGCTCCTGAATTTATGTGCTGGTCTTCACACACGTAAAACACAGACAATAGTGTCTACACCCTGTGGGAATAAGTACAAAGCATTTAGGACACTGCCTGGCAGGTAGTGCTTTGAGGGTACTAGCTAGAGCAGGGTAGGGCTCTTGCTGGACCCTTCACTTCTTCCCGGTCAGCCATCCAGAACATGCTGGGCACGGCCATTCCCCTCTCTTCTCCTGGACAGCTGAGCACAGGGCAGAACGGTCAACCCCGGGAGGCTTGCCTCCAATACAAATGATAAAATCCTGGGTCTAACTCTAGATCAGAGCTGAAGTGAAAAATGAAACTGGAAGCTATAAATATGTCCTCGGTTAGAAGAATAGTTAAGTATCTGAAAAATTCATAGCAAGTATCAGAGCTGGGAACTGACCAAGTCTCACTGGCTTCAATCAGTGGAAACTGGGAAGCAAAAGTCACACTCCCATTCACACCCAAACAGTTTGCAAGACACATGCGGGATATCTGGTTTATTTCTGCAGGATATCTAAGTTGTTCAGGCTGTGGACAGTTTCCACCAGGGGGCTGAGCTGCGGGGCTGACCTGGGCAGGGGTGTCCAGGCGTCAGAAGGCGAAAGGATCTCAGCTGAGCACTAGGAACAACATTAGAGCCAGGCCAAACAGGAGAGGCCAGACCCTGTGGAGCCCAGCCCCATTCATGGCCTCAGCATAGAACCTCGCCACCTCCTCATTGGGGTTGCCGTGGGCCGGGTCGAACCACATCTGGATGCAGCGGCCGCTCCCCCGGCTGTAGTTGCTGACTGTGTAGGAGTGACTCCAGATCTCACCGCACAGAGCAGCAGGCGTGGGGAAGTAGAAATGAAAGGGGTGGCAGGCGTTCTTCACTGGGCACTCATTAGACCCTGTTGAAGGCGGAAGGCCTTTAGCACTGGGCCCAGAGCCATCTCTGAGGTTGCTGGTCGCACAACGCTGCCCCTTCATACACCTGTCTCACGCCCACCCTCTACCTGCCAGTTCCTCCCTCCCCACATACCCAGGCCCTCACCTGAGGTCCAGTTCCAGCCCTCGTGCCAGTTGGTCTTGCA